>PVKS010015268.1:0-46366 GCA_004027875.1 Aplodontia rufa | reverse complement strand
TCTTCTTCTTCTTCTTCTTCTTCTTCTTCTTCTCCTGCTTCTTCTCCTTCTCCTTATTTTCTTCTTTTTCTAACCAGGGATTGAACCCAGGGGCACTTAACTGCTGAACCTCATTCCCAGAACTTTTTAATTTTCATTTTGAGATGGGGTCTTGCTAAGTTGCTGAGGCTGACCTCCAACTTGTGATCCTCCTGCCTTTATCTTCCTGGGTGCTGGGATTACAGTTGAGTGCCATAGAACCTCATTAGACATGAAGACTTCATAGAGACTCTACTGTTTTGTGGCACAAAGCAGAAACAAGAAACAAAATCCCTGGGCTTCAGAACAGGTTGAAAGAGTGGTGAATTCTAAAGGAGACAGAATGCATGTAGTTAAGGAGATTACAGCTCTCCTCACAATTCTATGACTACTATACATGGTGTGATTAAGTATTGTTAGAAACATAATAAACATGTGCCTACAGTTGGGTGAGCAAGACCGAAATTTTACTCCAGGAGTTGGTGGGCTTTCAAAATTACCAGGTTTCAAAAGCACACACAGCACAAAGGTAATGGGCAGATATTTATCCCCAATCTTATGTAATCCTGCCCTTCACTCCCATTGGAGGAGCTCAGGGGCACAATCTACATAATGGGCTAGGATTGGATAGGACCACCTACATCAAGTAGGTATGCGGGACACAGGAAGTGGGCAGTGTTTATAGGTGTAAATAGTCAGATGCTGAGGAGTTTTAAACATGGCTTCCTCTTAGCCTCATGGTTCCCTGAATTAAGAAGGCTTCCCTTAAGGCTACATTCTGAACAATGGACCATCAGACTTCCTCTTTCTCACAGTATGTTCCAGAAACATCCTGGCTACCTGGAAACTTGAAACAGCTCCAGACAAGGGGCTCAAAATATACAGGGATTGCCTCTCTCTTCTAGATTTATAGTAATTTGGTGCTCTGTGGTTTCGTGTGTAGGAGAAACAATTGAGTAATCTCATATACAACCATGAATCAAATATTTAAAAGTATTATATCAGGTCTTAAATTTACCAGACTGTCCTTAGCTTTTTAAAAGATTTTGTTTTCTTGACCACTCCCATGCAATGTTCCCTGTATATATATACAGAATCCCTTCATTAAAAACAGAAGCTGGTACAGTCTTATATTGTTGGTGAGACTGCACATTAGCATAAGCACATTGGAAAGCAGTCAGGAGATTCCTCAAAAGACTAGGAATGGAGCCACCACAAAAATCAGCCACCACATATCCCACTTCTAAGTATTACAGCAAAAGATGAAAAATCAGATTATAATGTGATACAGCCACATCAATGTTTATAACAGAACAGTCCACAATCGTCAAATTATGGCACCAACCTAGGTGTCCTTCAATGGATGAATGGATGAAGAACATATGGTATAAATACACCATGGAGTTCTACTCAGTCATAAAGAATGGAATTATTACAGCAAAGTGCAGGGGTGTATGCCTGGAATCTCAGAGGCTCAGGAGGCTGAGGCAGGAGGACCACAAGTTCATAGTCAGCCTCAGCCTTTAGCAAAACCAATGCACTCTACAATGTTGTATAACTATAATTCACTAATAAAAACATTTTTAAAAATGGAACCAGGGACTGAGGATAATAATCCAAGTGTCACTCAACCATTATGGATGGAAATTTGCTCTCAGACATGGCTAGATTTTGCTTTTGTAAGGATGCATTGGTATCCTTCATAAACCAATCCTTCCCATGGGGGATGGAATCTACCAAGCAATGTCACTAGAAATGATGCTTCCTTAGGAAGTTTTGGATCTACAAGCAGAGAATTAACATATACCCTCAAACTGTTGAGATCGTGGAGTTTCTGAATTCTGTGAAACAATGCGAAGCCAGGTCTCTCAATCAATGTAAAGCCATGTTCTTTTCAGTTTATCACCACTATCACTCCCACCTTGTGTGTTCCACAGAACATCTGCATCGCTCAGAGCAATGTTGAGCAGGGCCTCAATAGGGGACTCACTTGTCAATCTTCTTTTGTAAAATTTCATATATTTCATGTGGGTCACTTAACTACAGGTTTTAGTCAGCTTTTCAATTGTAGTGTCCAAAAGACCTGACAAGAACAACTCAGAGGAGGAAAAGTTTATTTGTGGCTCATGGTTGCAGAGCCTCAGTCCATGGTTGGCCAACGCCATAGCTCTGGTCCAAGGTGAGCAGAACATCATGGTGGAAGGGTGTGGAGGAGGAGAGCACCTCAGGACCTGGCGGAAGGAAGCAGAGAGAGCTCTGTTCACCAGGGACACAATATAAACCCCAAAGGCACAGCCTAGTGACCTCCTCCTCCAGCCACACCACACCTGCACCCAGTTAGTCCATGCAAGTGGATTAATCCACTATCAGGTTATACCTCTCAGGATTTGTAACCAGGAAGCAGAGAGAGAAAGAGAAGCCAGGGACATGATATAGTGCCCAAAATCACAGCCCAGTGACCTCCTCCAGCCACACCCACCTGCCTGCAGTCATCACCCAGTTAGTTCATGCAAGTGGATTAATCTACTATCAGGTTAATGATCTCATAACTCCATTTTCACCTCTGAACATTCCTCCATTGTCTCACACATGAGGTTTTGAAATTCAGGGTTCATTAAAGTTGTGTTATTGACAAAATTATATTTTATTCCTTTAAGTTTTCTGCAATGCATTTTAGAATAAACACTTTCCCAAAACAACAAATTGAGTTTTTTTTCTTATGCATGCCCTAATGTGCATTGAAGGGAGGCTAGGACAAACTGTTATATTTGATGGGTTAGGTGTGCTAAATGCTTTGTTGAAATATAATCTTTTCAGCTTAGTAATGAGTTCATTGCCACAAAATACCATTATCAGTAGAAAACCAACTGTATGTATCCTATAACCATTAAGTAACAAAAAAATGTCGTGGCATAAACGATGTAAGCTTATAGAGTATATTCCAAACTCCATACATTGTCTGTAACGTGAAAAAAAATTTAGAGATACTACAAAAATACAGCCCACTTAAAATTAATCATTGTCCCTGGCCATTGAGAAAGGAGATGAATTCTCATGTTTTAAATCCAGAAAAGGTGTAATGACATACAATCTAAGGCATTTGTAGAGATGTTATGCAAAGGAGGGAGGGGGTGGTATAAGGGTGGATAATTTCAGGGGGAAGTCTTGGGGAATAAATCTAATATTCAGAATTTATATATATATATATATTATATTATATTTTTAGAAGTATATTTGATTGTTCAACAAAAATTTCTGAATAAAAACATAAAAAATTCATCATTGTTTGTCTCCCTTTGGATCAATTTCATGTATCTTACATGAGAAAAAGAATGCTTTGCCTCAGAGAAAATACAGCTACCCGTCATTTATGACATGTCAAATGGATCTCAGAATAAATGCTATCTCAATGAAATTATTCCTACAATCTGGCCTATAAAGCAGCAAAATCTTCAGATAGAAATTCATAGCTGGTGGAACTGCTGTCAGCCTTATGAAGAATCTCAAAGTTATCATTATAATTAAGCCCCAGTAATCAATGTTCACTGACTGTCATTGCCCATATGCTGAGATCCAATTTTGCTCTGTTATTGAAACAATCTCCAAAATATAAGAGGATAAAAAACAACTAAAACTTTCTAAACAGACACTTTTCACTTGTCTTAATTATGGATAATCTTTCTACTGTCAAATTCTTGGAATAACATTTCCTATTGTCTCCCTGAAACTAGCGAAAGGAATTTATTAGTTTGTTGGTGCGTCCTATCCCACCTATCATAAGGACTTTATATTTATGGAATCCTTTTGTATCCAAGCTTGTAACAATGCATTTTTAGCGTGTTTCATTGAGTAAAGGTAAGAGACTGTCATTTATTACACATTCAGAAAGCAACTTTATCTGAAATTCATCAAATGCTAGTCGACACCCAAGGCTGTTAGATATGTTTGTGATATCTCTCTGGTCAATTTACACCTTATCTTCCAAGACCAGTGTAACCCTCACTCCTTCTGTACTTCTATAGGAAAATCAATCTTGAATGCTACATTTATTTTTGACCTCTACTATCATCAGTTGGCACAAATGTAGGAGTTTAACCAGATCAACATGTCCATGTGGAGGTCTGGAAGGTCCAACGTGCCTAATGATTTTGTAAATAAAGATTTATTGGTATCCATTTTATCCAAACTTTCCATTCCTTTATAATTTACTCAGGGGCCATCTGGCAAGACAAGGGACGAATCGAGGATGTGTATCTGAGACTCTATGGCTCATAGATCCAAGAGTAATTACTGTGTCCCTCCACGGAGCCTTCATGCAAGGTCTGCATTTAAAAATCCAACACATTTATCAGCGATGCAAACTCGAGGTTTACCATCTGAACTTCCAATTTGTTCCATGGGGTTCACACCAATAGGCATTATTATAAAAGCTGTTCATACATGTGATTTCCAACTAACGTGTGGAGTCACAGCCTAGTAATTTGTATTGGAAGATCTTTCTCTGACCCTTTTCATTCAACTATAATCTTATCAACCACGATATTTAAATCCTCATTTGTTGAGATATATTAATATCTATTTTTTTCATGAGCTGGACATGGGACCAATCTAGCTATAAGGACCACAAATTATGACCACCAGGAATCTGAATGTAATTGTCTTAGAAATCATTTTATGATGGCAATGAAGACTTTGAAAAACATTGGGTAATGTGCTGTCTCCCAGAAAACCCATCAACAGCATGAAAGTGGAATAGTTGCTTCTCCTCCTTTTTTGCAAAGTTTTGTAGCTTAGTGATCATCTTTTGCTGGCTAATGAGTCCTGATAATTTCGGTTACAAAGTAAAGGATTCTGTGAATAATCTATTTATTATTTTTTATTGTTGTTCTCAATTTCAATGGCTTTAGCTCTGATCTTAATTATTTCCAGTCTTCTGCTCTGTTGGGTTGAGGTTGTTTTTCCTTAGGTAGCGGTTAGAGGTGTTGCATAAGGTTATATATTAGAGATCTCTCCTGCTTTTCAATGTAGGCATTCAGTGCTATAAATTTTCACCTTAAGAATGCTTTCAAAGGTTTCAATATGTGGTGTCCTCATTCTCATTCTCTTCGAAGACTTTTTGAATTTTTGCTCTCATGTCTTCTTGGATCCATTGGGGTCTGCCCTTCACCCCATTTCATCAGCTGCCCTAGAGTGATCTTGTGACTATTGTTGGGGTCTGCCCTTCACCCCACTTCATCAGCAGCCCTAGAGTGGTCTTGTGACTATTTGCATAAGTTCCTTCAGGAAGGGCTGCTAGGTCATGCTTTGTTAAAGACTAGGGTGGGTTAGAATGTCTTAATGACAGGTTGTTCCCTAGTTTTTGTCTGTACCCTAGTTTTTTTGTCTGTACTTGAAATCTGCATAACCCCTGGCAACTCCCTTAGGATTATAAAAATAAATGTAGAGTTTGAATAAAGTGAGACAGCTCCACCTGGATCTCCTGCCTGTGTTCTGTCTTATCCCCAGCCTGTCCCTCAGGTCAGAACCCGGCCTGACCGGGACATGGATCCATTCTTTATTTCAGGAGATTATTCAATCTGCATGTATATGTATGTTTTCTGTTGTGATTTTTGTTGTTAATGGCGTGGGTCATGGCATTATGGTCTGATAGGATACATGGGGCAATATCTACATTGCTATATTTGCTGAGATTTCCTTTGTGAACTAGAATATGATTTATTTTGGAGAAGGATCCATGTGCTTTTGAAAAGAAGGTATACTCCACCACACCCTCTTCTATTTGGGCATTCTAGCCTTCCCAATTACTTCCCAATTAAATAGGCTTTTGAGGGAAAAGATCTCCAAAAGAGTTTATCAAAAACCACTTTCAACAGAGTTCCAAATATAAACACTACAGTCAATGACCCAGCAGCTATTTCAAGGTTCTCAAGTATTAGTGGGAAATGTACCTCACTGTACTACAAGATTACAAATAGAAAGGAAAGATGGAAAAGAGTACCAGTGTTCAGAGAGCCTTTGGCCATCCACATATGAATGGGTAGAGCTGGAAATGACAAGAGACAACTTATCAATCAATCATCCAGTGCTCCAACACAACGCTGGGTGGTTTTCAGCATTTCTTTAAGGACTCAAAGTCATTTATTCTTGACTTTACTTCTTGCACCATGGGAGTTTTGTTAAGGAAGGTGGTACTGAACTCTGTGTCCTGTAGTGTTAATCCTACTTTTTTTTCAAGTAAATTTAAAGTTCTGGTTTAATATCCAGATCTGTCAAACACTTTGATTTAATTTTTGTGCAGGGTGAAAGCTACGGATCCAATTTCAGTTGTATACATATGGCTGTCCAATTTGTCCAACACCATTTGTTGAACAGCCTATCTTTCTTCCACACTGTGCTTTTGCCCTGTTTATCAAATATCAGATAGTTAAAGCTATGGGGGTTTGTCTCAGAATCCTCTGTTCTATTCTGTTGCTCTTCAGATCTGTTTTGATACCAATACCATGCTGTTTTTACTACTATGGCCCTGTAGTATATTTTCAGGTCAGGGATTGAGACACCCCCTACTTCTTCCTTCCTGCAGAGTAACGTTTTGGCTAATCTGGGTCTTCTGTTATTCCATACGAACTTGAGAATTGCTTTTTCTATATCCGTGAAGAATGACATTGGTATCTTGATGGGGATTACATGAAATCTGTATAGGGCTTTGGGGAAAATGTCCATTTTGATTATAATCATTCTGCATAACAATGAACATGGAATGTTTTTCAATCTACTCAGGTCTTCTGCAATTTCTTTTTTTAGTGTGGTAGTTTTCATTGTAGAGGTCCTTAATTTCCTTTGTACAATCGAAGACCAAGTATTTTATTTTTTTGGAGGAGATGTTGAATGGGACAGATTTCCTGATTTCTTTTTCTGCAGACTTGTTGCTGGAGTAAAGGAAAGCTAGTGATTTATTGGTGTTTATTTTATACCCAGCCACTTTGCTGAAATCGCCAGTAAGCTCTAGAAGTCTTCTGATCAAACTTATTGGGTCTTCTAGGTATAGAATTATGTCCTCAGCAAATACAGACAACTTGACTTCCTCTTTTCCTATATGAATTCCTTTGATTTCCTTCTCTTGTCTGATAGCTCTGGCAAGTGTTTCAAGGACTAGAATGAATGAGCATATAAATACGCATTTGTACTGGATTTCAAGAGGAAGGCAGTTTTGATCTCTGGTGATTAGAGCGGGGAACTGAAGTTCATGCCCACTCTTCTGTCCTTACAGAAAATGGTATATTGATAACATGTGGATATGATCCAGTATTCAGGTAGAACTAGTAGGTCATTATCCAGTGTTGTTTAAGAAAACCCTCAGAACACTTTAGTACATATGTTAATGATAATAGGACTGCAGAACTGTGGAGGTATAATATATTCTATAAACTAAAAAGAATTCTGTAAGATTTCAGGCATAGACAGGTATCAGACTCCTAAAAGAAGTTAAAAAATGTTCTTAATTCCAAGATTTCATGATTATTAGGCAGTTTCATATTATAACAATAACACCTTTTAATAAACTAGAAATCTTCAAATTCTTTGCCATAATCAACGATCCAAATGAATGAAGCTATCCTCCGCAGCAGAACTCATGCGAGTCAGTCCTCAAGAATCACCTCACGTCAAGGACACCATCAGTGAATGTCTGTCAACCACATTCCAGAAGACAGAAGCCTGTTCACCCATGTCCTGTCCTTCTGATTTCTCACTTTCTTCCTTATAACATAAATTCATGTGCAAAATGAGCTTGCTTATAGCAAACTATACTGCAGAAGAATTTCTATTGCCATGTTTATACTTTGTGTTAGTAAAGGCAGTGTTTTGAGTGTATGTGTGTGGGGGGATAAGGAATTAGATGTGTCCCCGAGGACACTCTGTCTACCTAGGAGGACTCCCTGCTACGCTCCGTCCCCTGGGTTTCCTGGCTTCTCCCTGTTCAGCTGTGTCAACTCCTGCCCGACCACAGCTGGACTTCAGAAAAATGATGGGATTCTCAGGCTCAGTCCTGCGTCCAATTTGAGTAAAGACTGGTGACTGGCATGGGCCACAGATTTCATCTGAGAAAGACACTTGGTAGCCTGAGGATCCAGCTGGTCAGCTAGAAGCTGGGGCAGTCTGCAGACTGCGTCCCAGTGTGCCGTCCGCAGGTCATTCTCTGTGTGCATCAGGCCTGGGAAGAGGCTAACAGGAAAAAAGCCATTTGGGTCCATTGCCCTTGAAAGCCACTGCTCCAGGAAGACCACGGGGTCCGGCCAGGCTGATGCCAACATGAGATATTCTTAGGAATTCTAAGAAACCTTCCTCACCTCCCTAGGCAGGACCACATGGCAGAACAGAGCTCCCTTTGCTGACTCTGTCTGCATTAAGCCCTGAAAAGTCTTTCTTACTATCTCTCCATCATGAACTCAATAGACATAACCATGTTCTCAGAATTTCATCAACATTTTCAAAAATTACCCAGAGGAAAAACGATCTCTCAGATAACCGCAACACTGCAGGATTAAAAGGGTTGAAATCACAAAATGCCATTTTTATTTCAAGTAACTGAACTATTTAGAGTGTTCCTTTGTTTCTTAAGATGACTACGGGAGAAGAGGCTGACAAGTAACCAACTGAAGCCCATCGATAACTGAGTTCATAGTTTGTACCCATCGAGGATTTTCCATTAGCTTCAACACGCACTCCACTGTACGCGAAGGCGCCCATTTGTGATATCTGCAGGTCTGAATTAGAGTGAGAAACAGGATACATGGTACTTAACTTTCTTTGTAATATTCTTTGGTATTTGCAATTTTGCTGATATGTCAAGGTGATTGGGATAAAAATTCTCATCTCAGGGGCTGGAGCAGCGGGGTGGATAAGTGGTTACAGCGTTTGCCTGGCATGTACAAGGACACGAGTTCGAACCCCCAGCACCACGTACACAGCGAAGTGTTGGAGCAATGAAGGTCACATGAGAAACTAAATAAAATTGATTCTCTCTCTCTTTCTCACTGTTCCTCTCTCTTTAAAAAAATAAAAGAATTCTCACTTCACCTATAGCAGTTTAATTCCTTTGATTTTTTTTGTACTTGGAAATGTAGCACATATAAATAACTGCTTTCCTTATTAAATGCCAATCGGAAACGTAAGTATCTCAAACTGCAATCAGACACCTCGTAAGCTGTTGTTCTCTTCCCCCAACCATGCACATCTTTGAAAGGTCCTTGCTGGCCTCTCTCGACAAGGACAGGAATAGCCACTTCATTCCAACCCAGCACCAAGGCCATTCCACCAATGTAAGGAACTATGAATTTTTTAACTCTGCTCTCCCTAGACATTGGGCTTCATGAAGGTACGTGAAGGACGATGTAGAATGAGGGCTGGGGACAAGATTAGTCATCCTTGTGCCTGCCCATCCATTAGACAATGTTTTCTCTCTCGTCTGTGAGTATTAACACTGTTTCCACCCGTTGCTGTGGGACAACTGAAGAGTTCCCTCTGGTGTATGGATCTCCTGGTGTGATGGCTGTCCCTGAGAAGCACTCTCTCCCTGTTTTCTGTCCTTTCTCAGCCTCTGAGTATTTGCCTTCTCATTCAGAAGGGTGCCCTTTCTTAGCACAGGTGCTTTCTTATCTTGCCTGCTTCACCCAACACCTAATCAATTGGAGCAGCACAAATCCCTCAGCATGAAATGAATTTTGGAACTGCATTTCTCTCAGCCACCAGAAGACACCCACCCTCAAATACCAGCTGCCGCTGAGCAAAGTCTTTGAGGAGGCTGAGGGTATTTGATAAATACCACATGGAGACACCCCATTAAATTGGTCAAGTGACTGTAACTGATAGAAAACAGAAACGAGAGATTTGCTAAATTACTTCAGACCTCGGACTGCTGGTCCATTATACTCTCTAGGGTGTCCTTGACAATCCTCTGAGCACCAAGTTTCATCACAAGGCAGAAAGCTCATGATAATGTACGGAACAGAGTACTGGGAATGCAAATGGGAGAGAATTCTTCCTCTCCAAGGGCCAGGTCATATCTGGTTTTATAAGCTTTATTTTTTCCCCTTTCATCCTGCATCCATAAATAGCTGTGTTGTCTAATACAATAGCCATTAGCCAGCTATGGCTCTATATGAAGAGTCAAATGAACCATGACCTTCACAATTGCGTTGGCACACGCCCCATGCTCCATAACCACGTGCGGCTGCCATATTGGACAGAGCGGATGAGTTCTCCATCGTCATCAATATTCTGCTTCAGCACCAATGCACAGGGTACAATACGCTTGAGTTTCTGCTGTCCGAACAAGCCAACAAACTTCACCGTAACTGCTGTAATGAAGATGCAAACTCCCCCTCTCTTGCAATATGATGCGGTGTTCTCCTGTGGCCCCAAAGCGTTCAGTGGTTCCCTTACCACTCAATACCTGACCACCCCTCCAACTCTCAAGTGGAGTCCTCCTAGGACGTTCACAAGCCCTGCCTCTGGCATCTGTCTTCCCTCAGAGTCCTACATTTGACCAGCTCTCCGGCCAAATGGGATTTTCCATTCTGGTCCAGACATGGCGTGATTTTCCTGCTTTGGCATCCTGGTTCGACTAGGATAACAAAATCTATTCTTCCTTCCCCAAGTCCTTCAGCTTTCTCCACTGTTTAACAGAGTATTTACCCATCTTGAAAGCAAGCATGCGTGACTGTGGGGAGTTAGGTGTTAATTTTCCCCCAGTGCGAATGCGATGCCAGAGTCGTTGAATGCAATCATTTGAGGGTTTGTGGCTTTCTCTTCCTGGAATTCAAATGTTAGAGGTCTAATTACCTCACAAGTTCACTGATATCCACTGATCTTGGGCTTTGGTGTCTCTCAGTGTCTGGCATATTTTAGGCATAATATCAATGCATTTGGAATTAGATTTCATTTAAGGACAAAGATTACCCTTGGAAATTTGCTTTGGTCTGCACAGAGTTAGCATGAGTGTTGAAAAATGACTTTTGTATTTTTGCTTAATCAAATCTACTAACCATCTAATAAAAATAAAATAAAACAGTTACTAACTGTACATATTCAACTTTCATAGAATAACACTAGAGAAAAAAACTATAAATGTTACCTACAATTATAATTTTGAAATTGGATGTCATTCTGTCCTTATGTAATGGATACTAAATTTAGTAGAATTTTCCACTTTGTAGTATCCCCCAATCAAACCTTGATTGCTAGAAACACACCCACACACACACACACGTGAAAGGAAGAAAGGCCTACATGTCTTTCTATGCTGTCTGTGTGCATATTTTGTCTCTTCGGTTGATTTTCCTTTTCTTTTTTCCTCTTGCACTGTTCTTGTTTTTTTGTTTTTCTTTTATAGTTCTTACTCTCCTTACCAAGTCCTTTCATTCTCAGCAGTTCTCTGCTCGAGCTGTGTGCTGTGTGCTGACCCTCTCTCTTCTCTACCTTTCTCCTTCAATTCTCTTTTATATCTCTGCCAATCCTCTGAACGCCAGTGTCACTCTCTCTTCCTTGAATGCAGTGCAGCGTCACAGCACGGCCCTGTGTGGTGCAGCGTCTTCTGGCCATGCAGGGATGGTATGGGACTCCTGACAGGGATGTGCGGCCAGGCTGTGTCTGCGCTACAAGACTGCCTCTTCCCACTTGAGTTCCAGAGGTTGCCTCTGAGCTGACTCGAGGGGAGAACAGAAGGTACAGCCAGCTATTAATTCTGACGGAGTCAGAGTACTCAGGACAAAATGGGAGAGAAAAATGAGAAATGCATGGGACTAGGGCAGAGGGAAATCAGAGTTGCTGTTTCTTATGGCTCTTCAAAACTTCAGGGCTACCGCAATTGCTCACAATTTCTGGCGGGCCCTGACCATTATTCAGCACATTTAAATAACATGCACGTACCTCTTCAAAGATTTTGGTGATGATGTAAAATTAAACCTAACACTTGTAAAACACACACATTTTTACAGCTGTATGTACAGTGACGAATCATCTGCCATACCGTCATTTTTGCTGCTGACGCACACAACCTCTGCAGAATCGATTTAGGTGTCAGGCAAACAGCTTTGCACCTCTGGTTGCTTAGTGATGTGTGGCAGAAGTGATCGTGAATCACAAGTGCAACCCCCATTCATAAAGAGCATCCTTCCCACTGTGCCAATGGGTACTTGTTCCAATTCATGGAGACACCCTTGTAAAGGAATACATGAAGTAATTTGTCATTAGATTTTATTTCGGGGCTATAAAATGCCTTAGCCCTCATACAAGAGAAACAACCCCCTGAGAACAGACACAGGCAGGGTCTGCCTTTTCAAATGGTACAAGTGCCCCTGTGGAGAAATGACCTAAGCAGGGAGAGCCAGCAGTTCTGGGGTCTTTCCTTTTGATTCATTGTATAGCAGTGACAAAATGTAGGATGGGAGCCTGTAGAGACTGTCTGAGGTAGTTCTTTCCCAGCTGGAGGCCCCAAATACATTCCTAACGACTCAGTGGAATGACATTCTTTCACCCCTCAGTGGCTGCCCCCATTGTGGCTGGGCGAGGATTTCCAAAGGAAGAGAACAATGACATAATTGCTTTCCAGACCCCTAGGCAGAGAATGATTCCCTAACACCATTTGTAAACCTCAAAGCCACACAATAACACTTGAAAATGAAAGAAGCACCAGGTGCACGCATAGCTTTGAGCACACACACAATGTTTTACTTAACTGTAGCATGTTTAGAAAAGAACTTTTATATGAATTGCTGAGTAGGGCTACTAATTATTTTTAGGGTGGAGGACAAGGAAAAGACATAAACAGAAAATTGGGTAAATCTTTAAGAGGATCCTGACCGAGATACACCGTCCCACCCTGCAGGTGGAACGGGAAGACGCAGCTGACACAGGAACCCTGCAAGCATCACTAAGGTGACTGCACATCTACCGTTGTGGTTTGGATGTGAGGTGTCCCCACAAGCTCCGGTACCGAGGCAGGAATGTTCAGGGGCAAAACGAACAGATCACCTTTGTAACGTAAGCAGTGAATTAATGAATCAACCAATTTCAGAGAGTAGTAATTTGAATGAGCTATCTGGGTGGTACCTGCAGGCAGGGAGGGTGTGACTACAGGAGGGAGGCCACCTGGGAACATGCCTTTGGGGTTCGCATGTCCTCTGGTCCCTCAACTGCCTCTGCTTCCCAGCGACCATGAGCTAAGCTGCTTTCCTCTGCCACACTCTTCCTTCATGGTGTTCTGTGTTACTTGGGCCCAGAAGAATGGAGTCAGCCGATCATGGATGGGAACCTCCGAAACCATGAGCCCAGATGAAGATTTCCTCCTCAAGTTGTTCTTGTCTGATCATTTGGTCACAGAGATGAAAAGCTAATGGACCTCTCTGTCAAACACTGCTGGTGGCACATGCGTTTCTAGATTTGTGGACAGAGTCTATCTTTAGTCCAATTCTTCCCCTCATGACACAGACAACTATTTCAATGCCTCTGATGAACTTAAACAGTTCAGAGGACCTCAAAACTATTCACGGTGCCATTTGCATCGGGTTGTTTCGTGTTTTCTCTCCATTATGCCTAAATAGATCCTAGAAAAAAAACGCCCATCACAATACACAGCAGAGTCAAGCCCAGCAGCTCCCTACCCCCCAGCCAAGCCCCCAATGGCGACCCCTCAAGGGATTTCCAATGACTGTCCTACCTGGTCAAGGTGTGATCCCCTAAGGAGAAAACAACACCTTCAACTCACGTTAAGCTTCATCACTGTCAGCTGATGAAAACTGAGCTCCATCACGCGGACTTCTACAGTTTCTTCTGGTGACTCTTTGAGGTCATTTCTAATTAAGTGGACATGAGGTTACATGCTTCCCATAGGTGAAAACTATATCCAAATGACGGACGGATAACGATACATTATTGATCACTAAAACCAATTGCGTCCTTCAAATTATCCAGAAAACCCTAACACATTCTTCACTTCAACTCAACCAACATCCAATTTTCACAATTATTCTTTCAAAAGCATCACTGTTGTCCAGAGCATTACAACCTTGCTCCTTATTTTCAACAGAGGACACAATTCCTCCATCATAAATAAATCATCATTCATTATAAGTAGGAACCCATGACCTCTGGCTCGAGAAGCTACCAAACTACAGTAAATACCCTCCTCATTCCCTTCTGTTTCCTATGTACAGCAGCCCACCCTTTATTTTCTGGATATAATTCTTCTTCTCCATAACCTCACACACTTAACTACACCTTTTAAATCTTTAATTATTTCTTTCGTGCCAGAATATTATATTTATGGAATAAATCAATCACCTTCAAGAATCTCAGACAGAGAAAGAGAGAGAGAGACAAAGAGAAGAAAGAGGAGATAATGATGGTGGTGGGAGAGAAGGAAGCAGAAATGACAATGACAGGAGGGGAACAGGAGGAGAAGATGATGGGTGAGGAGGAAATGATGTCAATGAGGGTAGAGAAGGAGGAGATGATGATGATGGGGGAGAAGGAGGATGAAATTAAGACCCTGGGAATGAGGAAATGATGATTGTGGAGAGGAGGAAATGAGGACAATGGGAAGAGGTGCAGATGATGATGGGGGAGGAGGACGAGATGATGATGAAGGGAGGAGGAAATGAGGACAATGGAAATAAGAGGAGATGATGATGGTGGGGACAGGGAGGAGATGATAATGGGGAAGGAGGAACAGATGAGGACAATGGGAGGAGGAGGAAGAGATGATGAAGGAGAAGAGGAGAAGATGGTGATGGGGAGGAAGAGGAGATGATGATGGGGAGGAGGAGGAAGAGATGATGATGGAGAAGAGGAGAAGATGGTGATGGGGAGGAGAAGGAGATGATGATGGGGAGGAGGAGGAGCTCCAGTAATATTCTCTTGGTTTCTCAACCACTCCACATGCCCTCAACTCAAAAGTGCCATATGAATAGCACACACAGTCATAGTCCAAGCCCTACGCACCCTGGCCTGGGTACCAAACATCAGTTGAACGCGGGGACCTTTCTAAATATCATGACTGCGAGCGGGTCTTCCCACAGACAGTGCCACATTCAGAATGACACGCTCTCACTATGAAGGATTAGCATCTGACTACACCCCACCAGCTTGCAGGCCACCTAAGGGCAGGGTCCAACAGTATATACTCTAAAAATGTTTGTTTAATGAACTTTTTTTAATTTTTTAAATCTCATTAAAGCAATTCTAACCAAAAATAGCATCTTTGGATTCTGACATTGCTCTATGACTCTACTTCTGTTATATTCTTCACAAATTAGTTGCACATGGATTTGAAATATAGGCATTTCCTCTGTTTTTACAAATCAAATATAAAAATCTTTTCATGCAAATGAATACAGGCTTTCAGTTAATCCACATTTTTCCTAACTCCTACTTCTGTATCTTTCTTAATAATTCTCCAGTGACAATCAAGACAACACTGTCAATCCCTTTACTTAAAAAGCAGAAGATGTTCACATTACTAGTGAAAAGCAATGTATTCAATGTCCATAACAATTTGTATCAGCAAAAATAGTCACTTAAAGATACAAATATTCAGTATTATGAACTAAAACATAATTTGGATGTTTTCCGGACTTGGTTTCAAACATAAACAACCAAAATAAAAATAAAAGAAAATACTCCTATGATGCAATTTCATTTTTCCAACACTTGCCTTGCACATCACAAGCACAGAGTTTATACACTAAGCTGTGGACTAGCCGGCCACTTCGTAGGAGCCGTCTTTACAAGTTAGGCTTTGAGAATAAACCCAAAGAAGACAAAGCATAAGAAACCCTCTAGTGCTGTTCCTGGATCCCTGGAGTCTTTCTAGGACTTTTCTCCAAGTTCAGTAGCAGTTAAATTACAGAGGAAGTACAACTGTTTTTAATTGCCACAAAAGCTCACTTCCACCAGACTTGGCAGAGTGGACCACACTTGCAGAGAAGCTGTGCAGCGGTCTGGTTCTAATCGACGTACAGTTTCATAACACATCTGACATCATGTGTGTGCACAAAAGGCACAGTTAAAAGCAATTCTATTAAGATGCAATAACTACATCTAAGGCTGACTTCTGGACTGTGGAAATTCTGCACAAGAGTTCCTCAAGAAAAGTACCCACGAACATGCGTAAATGTAGTGTACCTGTTCTTCAAAACTGATTTTGATGATCAGAACCCATTCTTCAGTTAGCTTCTTTTTTTCCTCTGTGACTTAAAAGGCCTAACAGGATCAACTAGAGGGAAAATTTATTTGGCTCATGGTTTCAGAGGTTCTGTGCATGGTTGGCTGACTCCGTAACTCTGGGCCCAAGGTGAGCAAAACATCACGGTGGAGGAGGAGAGCAGCTCAGGACCTGGCACCAGGAAGCAGAGAGAGCTCCGCTCACCAGGGACACAATATAAACCCCACAGGCACAGCCCAGTGACCCCCTCCAGCCACACCCTATATGTCTACACCTACCAACCAGTTACTCCATAACGGTAAATCAATCCACTGAATAGGACACACTGCTCATAATCGAATCATTTCAAACTCTGAACATTCGTGCCTTGTTCACATATGACCCTTTGGAGGACACCGCATATCCAAAACAAAACCCGAGTATGACAACACAATTATTGATTTCCTTGATACTTAAGTATCTGAAGGTTTAATATCTATTTACCAATTTCAGGTAGAAAGCAACACCAACAATGGATTTTTAATGTAGCAAAAAATATATCTGTAAGGGGACTGCGGAACATTAAAAAAAATTCCACTCCAGTGCCAATCCACGTAACAGTGAATAGTTCCGTTTCCCAAATGTGGGACCTTTTACTGTTGAAGGGTTAACCACTGCAGGGGAAAACCATGACACCCAGCGGCCAAAGGCTTTCAGTGCTTCGAGAAAAGAATTCCCATGACTTTTGTTCTTTGTGAGAGTCACACATTAGTGCAGTAATTTGTTGGGATGTCTATGATTGAAATGTGCATATTTTCACATGCACCCATGGAAACTATCCTTGGACTCTGGAATCTGCAGATGTAGCCATTGCACCTTGGGCGCCAATACAGGGCCCTTGTATCAGCATAACTACACACCCCACATCTCTAAAATATACACACACATTTGCAAAGAACCTCACTCTGCGTCTGGCTAATCCACTTTTGTCATATGCAAAAAGGCTCTAAAACGAAAGCAAAACCATTCATTTCATGGAAAAACACTGAAATGGATTTAAAAAACCCAGGGGAGCAACCACTGAACCACATTCCATTTTTTTTTTTTAGATTTTATTTTGAGATAGGGTCTCACTAAGTTGCTACTTGCTGAGGCTGGCTTTGATCTTGTGATTTGTGAGCCTCCTGGGATTACAGGCACATACCACTGAGCCCGACTTGACTTCACCTTTTCTGTACCAATTTTTTATATTTAAAACTACAGTCTTTCTTTTCTCTTCACAAGTTTGTAAGTTTCTTCACAAGTGTATAAATCTTATTTGGGAATGATGGATGGCACCTATGCTACTGAGTGAATTATGTAAACTTTGCTAACACATCCACCACATCCTGTAACTGAATTAATGCCAATTTTAATTCACTCTCTTCTCACTGAAGAACTAGTGGAGTTGGAGTAAATTATGTCATGTGCAAAAAACGAATCTGTCACAACTAATGCTATGCTCTGTGTAACTGCAATGCATTAACAAAACCATTTTTAAAAAAGAATTAATGAGGGGCTGGAGCGATGGCTCGGCAGTTACAACGCTTGCCTGGCATGCAGAAGTACAAGGGTTCAAACCCCAGCACCACGTACACAAAACAGTGTTGGAGCAACGTAGGCCCCATGAAAACTAAATAAAAGTTGATTCTCTTGGTGTCTTTCTCTCTCACTGTCCCTGTCTCTTAAAAAAAACACACAAAAAGAATCAATGAGACACTTATCTAGATGTTGCCAAGGGACTCTGAACTAGCCTGGTCTCCACACAAATCTCTGCTTCCTCACTGCACTGAATCTGGGGAGTGAGCAGACTCTTCTGGGGGCTTCATAGGAATCTTTGACACATGGTCTTCCTCTATCCGCAACTGAAGGGCTTTATACCCATTGCAGAGGTTTCTCAGTCTCTACACACACGAGTGCTCATAGCTGTTAGATTTTGGGCATTTCACAGTGGCTGTGTTGCTGATACACCTACTCTGCTATTTCAAGGGGTCTCACAAGCCACCTGCAAGGCCACAGCAAGCCTGTTCAGTTCCAGGCCAACAGGGCTCCATCTGGCTGCAGCACACTGAACGAGGGTGCAGGTGTTTTAAAGCTGGGTCCAGCCTTTTTTTTTCAGGGCTGAAGGCCAAGCTCAGAGCCTTGTACATGCTAGGCAAGCGCTCCGCCACTGAGCTAAATCCCCAACGCCTGGGTCCAGCCTTTTATGTATAGGAAGCTACCAGAGTTGCAAGGAAGAGGACATGCTGCCTTAGAAGTTTATCCAAATGCACCAACAGTATATTTTGCAGCCGGTACACAGGTCAGAAGTTCCTTGACTATGTAGCCTCTTAATTACTGATGATTCCCACCTGGCCATTGGCACCATCACCCATACAATTAAAACACAGCGCGCCTGGACTGCTCGTGCACCTTGGCTGCTGTGGGCAGTGGTGCTATTGACGTTGGTACAGCCACGCTCCGCAATGAGAGGCGCCACCAGCGCAGAAGCCTGTGCTCCTCGGGTTCTGTCTGTGCCCCAGGCCAAACAACTTCTCTATCCACAGCCCCTCAGCACTCGCCCATCCACCGTGTGATCCTCACAGTGCTCTGGAGAAGAGCTGGGTCGCCTCTGCACTTCAAACACCTATGCACCTCAGAGAAAGCTCATGCTGGCATTTCTAGGACATGCAACGGAAGAATCAGCGAGACTTGGAAACTTCTGGCCCAATGAAGGAGAAAATTAGAACGGCAACATTCCATGAAGCTAAATGAAAAGAAGTAAAAGCTGCGAGGGAATCTATGCTGTCAATATGAAACAACCGACGCAGACACAGCACCGAGAGTCTGAAATCGATCCACCAAGATGAACAGACTAATTTACACAGTCAACACCAACACAAGGTATCGGACAGGAGAAAAGGGACGGGAAGCCAAATACCACTATTTATCAATGAAAGGAGGCTAAGCTAGCTAAAGCAGATGGACATGAGAACAAAATGAGTCACAGGATCAAAGTCATGTACACTGCCAAACACGTGAAGTTCTCCCTAGCTACAATGCGAATCAATGGGTGTCAAAATCAATGGCACCAATCAACCAATGAGAAACTGATAGAGCAAAAGAAGAAATGCAATGGAAGAAATCACGCTGAGCAAAGTTAGCCAAACCCAGAGTCAAGGGTCGAATGTCTTCACTCATTTGTGCAGGCTGGAGCTCAACCTGGCTTGCGTGAAAGGCGGTCAAACTCACCTATTAGACCCAGGAAAGGCGCAGCAACACATAACCTAGGGCAGCCATGGACATGCAGTAGAGGAGCAGGTGGGGAAGGGCAGAGGGAGGGAGGACACGGACGGATGTAGGGAGATAATCAACAACATACCATACTCTTGTCGCCCCTGAGAATCCAAATAATGCTTAAGCAATCATTTAATACTGGAAGATTCACAACCTAAGCATTTATATTGCTTGTAGGGGTAAAATATAGAAGATTCAAGAGACTGGAGTGCGGGCAATGTCGGCATAATTCTAGTTTAAGAATATATGCATATCATATACTCTATATGCATTTATGATTGTACAATAATACAGCTCCTTAATAAAAAAAGCAGAAATGAACAAAGTCACCAACATATTGGAGAATTCAGAATCCTTCCACCAAATTGACAGAGGGGCCTACAGTTGGCTCATACACCGAAAATAATAGGAATCAAATACTCCAGGTTAATTAATAAGTTCCATGTAATGTACATCATAGACCACTACATCGAATAGAGCACAAGCATTCATTTCAAGCATTCCAGAGAAATTTCTAAAGCTTGGTGTCATATTTAACATACATATGTTCTCATCAGATTTCAAAGAATCCGAAATATTCCGTGATACCAAGATTAAGAAATATGCATCAAAAGAAAACTTTCATGGCCTCAGATGTTTAATAATTCATAAAGACACACACTTTTTAGCTCCTTATGAGGTGAGAGAAAAATCATAATGAAAATAAAATAGTGCCTAGAAGAGTTAGACACAAAACTACTACCTGTATGTAAAAACAGATATTTTAAGGAAATTGAAACCCCCTAATTGTTACACATAGATTTTGTTTGGGTCCTAAGTCAACAAAGAAAGATATGTACATAGCATACATATATGTACTCTGTGTGTGTGTGTGTCTATTCTGCAGAAAAGAAAAGAAATGCAGTAAGACCAAATTGGCTATTAATTGATTACTGTGGAGGAGCTTAGAGGCTGAGACTCAGACCCTGTAAGTCAACTGAACCATTTTCTCCTCCCCATTCTTCACCTGTGCATCCAGTATCCAATCCCTAATCCCAACAGCACATACAGAGATAAGCACTTTTGTTAGATTTGCTATACGTGTTAAAATTTACAAGTAAGAATGAATGTTTTTGTTCTCCTTATTAACATGATATATGACATAACTTTCACTTAGCATTGCTTCTTAGATAATTTCCTAATCATATTGTGGCAACCTTCCCACCTTTGGGACATACAGTGTGTCATTTAATTTTTCTCTGTTGGGGGAGATAAAGGTTGTTCGCAATCCTTGCTATTACTAGGGCCGCTGTGATTAAACTTGAGCATACCCTACGTCACAAAGCGCGAGAGTGTCTATAGGAGAAATTCTCAAAACCGGACTAGCTGGGTCAAGCGTCCCTATCAAATAGACAATACAATGTAAAGACTTAGAAACCCCCAAACACTTCTTGTGTGCTGTAGCAATTTGGGCTAGTTCCAAAAATATGCAAGAGCCATTTGCAGGATTTTGATTCAGCACCCTTGCAGGGCTGTTTTTTTGCCTGGTTATGCTTCTGTGCTAGTCACAGGCTGTACTCCAGGAACTGACTGTGGTGTGACCTGTGAAAGTGACTCGGGCTGTACTGCAGGAACTGACTGTGGTGTGACCTGTGAAAGTGACTCCTTCAAGGGAACATCTCCTGGGCAGACCTGGGAGGCCAGGCACATGCTCCTGCAGAGACCAGGAGGGAGGCATCTGGGAACACTTCCCACACTGCGTTGTTCCTTATTTTCTCCATTTCCAGTATGCTAGTCTTGTCCTGTTTGTCCTGTCTCACCTGTACTGTACGCCTTGCCTAACCCTCCAGAGGCTGCCGGATTCTGTTACTGAATGCTTAGAAGTTGGCCTAGTTCTCTATGCATCATCCTAGTCTCAAAACAACTTTAAAATGCAAAATACAGTGAAATCAAGAAATAAAAAGCACGCACTCTTACAAAAGCAGAACATAGCCAAGTTCAAAGAATAAGACAAAACATGATTACGAATCATCCACGAATGACCATTTTCAAATTAAGGGGGCAATAGGAATGGAGCTGATTTCTTTGCTTGGGCTTAATACCTATAAAACTTTTTTGTAACCCAACATGCTTCTCTAGTCTTTTTTTGTGGAAAAAAACTTATAAAGTGGAGACATCAATCAAGGAAAGTGTGTGTGTGTGTCTGTGCTTGTGCACGCATGTACTATAAACCTTTTTTAGAGACATTGAGGGAAAGTAAATTATGTGTATTCTGGAGCAAAAGCATAGAGCTGTTCTGTTAAAGGACATTTCAACTTATGCTCCTTAAAATAAAAGAGTTTCTCATAAATTACTTGCATGATAAATTCACCAGTTAATCCATTCTTTTCCTCCATATCTCATCAAATATTTATAGTGACTTTGTTCTTAGTAAAGGATTTTATGAGTGTTAGAAGACAACTCAAAGTTTATCTACTAAAAATCTTGGGCTCTGTCAATCTAGAGGATTAGGAAATCATTTTCCTTCATGAATAAATTATACCATTGCCTTAAAATGCTTCTTATTAACACTAATTTTAAGAAGGGAGTGACTAGAAAATATTTTACATTTACCATATATTCCACATGCAAATATTTACAATATACTTAAAATTTACATGTGGCATATTACTAAATCATGTTCATGGATTTAGAAAAGCAGGAATAAGCTATCTGATGAAAGTCTCCTTGAACTAAGTGTTTCCGTAGAGCGTAATTGTGAGCTGTGTGCAAGAGCGATTCTGTGTTGCAAAGAACAGCATTTCCACTTACGGGGAGATGGCTGGGTGCACGTAAGGAGGCCACACTGCCCCAGCCAGAAAAGCAAGGAGAGGGGCTGGGGCGGTGGCTTGGCGCTGATGGCACTGGCCTGGCATGTGTGAGGACCTGGGTTCGAAGCCCAGTGGCTCGTAGACAACGAAGTGTAGGAGGAACAAAGTCATGTGAAAAACTAAATAAAAATTGCTTCAATCTCTCTCTCTAGCTTTCCCTCTTTCTAAAAAAAGAAAAGAAAAGAAACGCCAGGAGGTTGCATCAAGCTCCACTCCGAAAGCCTATCAAGGAATCCCTTGAAACCACTTTGAGTCACTTAGGTTTTGCTTTCGCAGCCTGGGGGCAGCTGAAGAGGTTTAGAAATAAGCCCACGTGTGTGGGATGCAGGAAGCAGGACGCTGATCACAACATCAATTCAAAAGAGTCTAAGAGTTTAGAGGAAAAAAGTAGAGAAAACACTGCAAGGTGCACGGGAAATGCTGTGTTATATAACACGGGGCTGAGGCCTGGGAATACTGGAGCTGCAGCGTCGGACGTTGCACAACCAGTTCAGTCTCCAGCTGGCGTCAGCTACCATGTGTGAATCTGATCAGGCCAAGAATTCCCTCTTGACACAGCTCCCAGTGCCCGATTTTTCAAATAATCAACTGCATTAATTCGTTAGCAGCATGGCCAAGGCAGTAATATAAGATATTCCCCAGTGCTTATGAGAAACATCAAAATTCATTTAGTGCTACACAAGCACTGTAGTTTGCAATCAAGCTTCTAAACTAGTAATGAAATATTTAGGTAAGATTTTGCTCATTATGTATTAGCTATGGTGTGTAAAGGGCAACATTTTATCAAAGTGAAATGTATCTTTCCTAAATTAATTTTAATCATAAGCATCTCTTTTTCTATTTAAAAATGGCAGCCTTACAAATTTAAATAATGAAAATTCATACTTTGTACCATAAAAATAAATATACACAATATCGAAAAAAGAGAAACTACATATATATGTGCATCAACCTTTTCAACTCAGCTTTGAAAGGAAAGCCAGATTGGTCTGAAATGGAGAAGCAGGTTTTTAAAAAGAGTAGACATCAGCAGGGTCTCAATGACCAAATTCAGCCGTTTATTATTTTATTTTTTATTTTTTTGGCAAATAAACGTGTTTCTGGAGGACAGCCACACTTTTGTGTTGTCTGAGACCACTTGCGGGCTGACACAGCGCAGCTGACCAGCTCAGATGGAGCTCATATCGCTGCGTGACTGACAGCATTTACTATCTGGCCCTTTACGAACAAGTCATCTGACCTCTAGATTAGAGCCAGGAATCTCAAACTTGACCATGCATTGGAATTCCTGCAGGTTAGTGCAGATTCTGGACCCACCAGTAGAGTCAGCAGGCGGAGGGCGGAGGGTTGGAATCTGAAGAGTGCCGATGGCATTCGTCCAAGGTCTGCACTTTGACAACCCCAGCTGGTGATACAGGTAGAATCAGTACTCACCTTTCACCATGTCAATGTCCTCTGTCTGAATAACACCAACAAAAAGTGGCTTCTACCGTGCAGAACCAGCAATCTCCATTGCATTGTGAATCTATCATGCTTTATCCATCTTGTTAATTCTAACCCACGGCTCTGATTCAGGTCAACATCCCCCACCTCCTTGGGTGTTACCTTGAAGGAACTAGGTCACACCATAGGTCTAATAGCTTGTCCTGAAATACTGGGGGTTAAGACAGTAGCAGACACTGGGCAGCCTGGATTCCTTCCGTAACTACAGGAGTCTTCAGGTCACAGATGTCTCTACAGAAATTCTATAACCACGTGATTAAAAATAAACAGAAGCCAAGTCCAACTTGTCTCTAAAGAGCTGATGCACCCTTAAGCACCTGCAGACATAAATAAATATTCCCAACTATGCTGGGTTCCTCTGTCTCATCCTCTCACTTCCAAAGAGACTGACGCCCTCAGCAAAACTTAGGTGACATTTGTCCACAATTTAAAGAAAATTCAGTATGGGTAAAAGAACCTTAAAAAAACATAAGAACATTCTACCAGTCAAGTGGTGGTTCTGTTCTCTGTGACTCTACTCTGTTACTTGGAAAAGAAATTTCAAAGCCAGGGTTATTAAGATTATTGTATTAGCTGGAAGGAGGTAAGTTTCCAAACACATGATCTTCAAACAAATATATTGTGTGATAATATATAAGATCTTTCCTTGAATGTCACATTCAGTCCTAAAATACATACTCATTTTGAGTTTCAGAGCCATCCAGACTAGTTATGTTGGTACTCTTCTATCTATGTAAAAACTATTGACACATATGTCCCTTAAAAAAAGAAGCGTATTTGCTTGCTATCTATAAATATAAGAAGAGAAACAAGAAGAAAAAGGAAAAAAAAAGGAGCTGGAGCTCAAGGTCACAGTTAAAAGAAACAATTGTGAATCTAATGAAATATTAAAAATGTCATGGATGTGATGTGTTGAACAAAACATTCAGCCTTTAGACATTTGAAATGCAAAATGGTTCAACTCCAGCTACAAGAGGAAGAGCGACAAATCAACGGCAGTGACTTTGCTTTAGCACGAGTTGCTCTTCCTGCCTCTTTGAGTTTTCCGCCACTGAACCAAGGCACAGGACTTCATTGTTTTGCCCATCTCTTGCATGGGTGCCTCCAAACATCGATGGTTGCAGATTCTGCACTTTGCCGGCCTTGGCCATCACTTGGGAAGCGTTCCTCACACGCATCTGAACCCAGGGCTTCCTGCCTCCAGCCACTACCTCCGTTCCCTCTGCTTTTGCCTTCAGCTGACATCTGCAGACTCCCCCTGCCCCTGTATTTTCCTCCTTGCATCCCGCATCTCTTACCTGCCTTTATTCAAGTATTCAGATAATGCGTCCTATTACTGGGACCCAGTGTTGTGCAGGACGCGGTGCTGAGTGGATTCATGTGTTTTGTGTCCTGTACGGCTTTACACTTGTTGGACGGTTCAGTGATCACAGATCTTCAGGATAAATTTGATCTTCATATTACAAATGAGAAAACTGGACCTCAGAGAACGTAGGTACCTACCTGAAGACATATGGAAGATTCTAAGCACATTCTGGCCATAAGCCGACCCTTTTCTACAAAGAGAGCCGAGGCCTCTCCTCTGATCACTTGGTGAGTACAGGGGTCCTGCTGCTCGTGCTTCCTGAGCAGTGGCGAAGGCCAATACATCAAATTAACTGAAAAATGCAAAACAAGGACAGAATAAATCTTCATGATATTTGAGATTTTCATGAAGACCTACTATATCTTGCATTTCCAGTATTTTTTTGAGTCTTTAGTCAACTGCCATTTTTTTCATGGCTAAACCAATCAATCCATAGCTGTTTCCCTCTTCCTCAGCCAACTTGTGTACTTTATTTTTTTTTAAAGAGAGAGAGAGAGAAAGAAATAATTGTATTTAATTTTTCATGTGGTTTCATTGCTCCAACACTTCACTGAGTACGTGGTGGTGCTGGGATTGGAACCCAGGTTCATGAAAACCAGGGAAGCACTCAAACTGCTGAGCCACTGCTCTAGCCCCAACTTCTTACTTTTCTGAAGAGATAGAAAATAGAATTTTGACTAACTTTTTAGCAAAAGTCTAAGAAGGGAAAACTTTCCTTCATTATCTCCTATTGCAATTTGACAAATTCCTACTGCCTCCTTGCTGTGGTCTGGATCCCCTGACACCTGGCTTGGCAGAATACTCAGGAGATCTGCCATCTGGTCTCCTACGATGCTCCCCTGCAGCGCTTCCTAGGGACCCACTGTTAGATGCACTTGCTTTAAAACCAACTTCTGCCTCATTCTCAGGCAGCCTCCTCAGAGCAGGGCTTCTCCAGGTGAGCTTCCTGCACTTCCTCACCTCCCGCCAACTTCACTGTTCACTGGAAGAAATCAACTCAAAACAAGAAACACACTGAATGGTAAAGGGCATTTTCAGACTCTTCAATAACCCTTTATTGTAGAAGAGTTTCAAAACTACAGAAAATGTGCAAGAATAGTAGGGTCCTTACACAGCATCCACCTACTTCCCCAATTAACAATCACAAATAGTAAACTGATAGTGACACTTTGTCAACTAAATCCATACTTTGGGCTGATTTTCTCCTAACGTCCACTATTACCCCAGATTACCATCCATGATATCACATTACACATAATGGTCCCATTTTTCTGGTCCCATTTAGACATGTTTTGACACTTGGAATACTAAGGGTCAGTAGAACATGTTTCTAATTGTGTTTTCCCAATGTCCTTATGATTTGACTGGGGACGTAACTATCCAGGGAGATGAAAGAGATAAATATGTGATGCTCTCATGGTTTAGACTGAGGAGTCCCTGAAAAGCTCATGTGTGACAGAATCCAAGAAGTTTAGAGGTGAAGTGACTGGGTTATGTGAGCTGAAACATGACCAGCAGATTGATCCCCTCATATGGATTAACTGGGTAACAGCTGTACGCAGGTGGGGTGTGGCTGGAGCAGGTGATCACCGAGCTGTGCCTCTGGGCTTTATATTCTGTCCCTGGTGAGCAGAGCTCTCTCTGTGCTTCCTGGTTTCCATGTCTTGAGCTGATTTCCTGCACCACAACCTTCGATCATGATGTTCTGCCTCATCTTGAACCCAGAGCTATGGAGTCAGCACAACAAACACAACTAAGTGTCACAAAAAGATGAAAAAATAAAGTTGATTCACTCTCCCTCCCTCTCTCTCTCTCTCCTAAAAAAATAAAACAAAAGAAATCTTCACTCCCTAGTTCACGGAGCTGAAGGGGAGATCCTTCAGGTGTTGAGTGGCTCAGTTCCATTCCAGCTGTGCCCGCAGGTCTCAGTCACCCACATAAAGAATCACCAGTCTTTCCAGGAAAGGCCGGAAGTAAATACGTGGGTCTTGATCATCTGCTTCATTTATTAAAACAGTCTCTGGCCTGTCTTGGAAAGTTTCACTTATTTTCAGTCTAATAATAACTGAACAACACGATTATGGAAAGAATGGGAAGCACTGTGTTCTATTGCATAGGAAAATGAATTCTAACTAAATGAGCATCAAAACCATGTTTCCGTTATGCATTCAGGGGAAAATATTGAAATGCAAGCAGTGGCTGTCCCTGCATAAGAGCCGCTGAGAGATGCAATTTAGTTTTAAGAGCTGCTCTGGCGTTGACGGAATGTTAAGCATCCCACTGCTACACATCTGCAACCTTTTTAATGTTTACAGTTTTTTTATTCTTTCTAATAATGAAGTTCCAATAAAACAGCTAGCCAAGTAAATGCCGTTTGAGCATCCTAAGGTTGATGGGTTACATTAAATCACTCTGGTTAATGAGGCACTAAAATGATGAGCAGCCACCAAGGGATGGGCGGGTAGTTAGTGTGGAGGGGTTGATCGTATCTCAGGGGCATAAATACACGGCAAGCGCTCAGGAATACATCACACTGTGCAAACACACGCAGACAGCGGCGCTCCCGACAAGTGGAGAGGGACACTTTGCCCAGGAGGTCCTCAGCTTCCTCCTGAACCTCAGGGTGCGTCTCCCCTGTCTGGGGAATCTGCGCCTCCTTCCTCTCGGTTCCCTCGTGTGGAGTGGGATTCCATCACCTGAAACAAAACGTTTCCTAACTGCCCACTCCCACGTTCAATTAGCCCTCTGCACAGAGCCCAGTGTCCTTCTATGATTAAAAGTTTGTTATCTAGAAACACTGACATGCAGGAGAAATTAGGAAGCTATTATCTTCCTACGTGAAAATAATTGGAACAGAAACCTCTGGAACGTTTTGCTTGCAGGTCATTTCGGTTAACATCAGGCAACCGACAGAAGTGGCAACTGCTGCAAGGAAGTCATGGTTCTAATCAGAATTCTGGAGGTTCTGATCATAAGGTCAAAATCGTGAGGTCAACACTCATGATTTTCCTGCTTACTACTGCAGCAGGAAAGAGTGTCCGAGGCATCTTTCCGTTTCTGGTTTGGTCTTATTTCCATGTCACATTGCACACCACCATCCCTGCGGTCTTCGCAGGACTCTATGTAAAGACAATTTACTTTAGAAGGTGCCAGATATTGCCTTTTTAATTGAACTTATCACAGTGTTCAAGTCTACAGCCTGAAGACAGAATCGGAAGTAGCAGAAAAATTCTTTGTCTTCTGAATTTCCATGTGAATAAATACCTCTCCAGCTGCAGGGCTCAGTGGTGCCCAATCTCATCCCTCCGTATCTGTCGCACTGGGATCCTTTAGCTCCTCCTCATTTGATACCTCATCATTAATAAGTTCTTCCTTCCCCTCTCCAATTCTATTTATTAAATTTTGTATCACTTTATTTTTCTTTCCGTTTTTAATCTTTCATTGTAATTATTTGCCATCATTTTGTGAGCAATGCTGCTGAGCTTCATAAGAGTTTTTTATGTGGCTTTCGTTGCTCCAGCACTTCATTGTGTATGCGGTCCTGGGGTTTGAACTTGCGTACTCGTGCATGCCAGGTAAGCACCGTAACCCCTGAGCCACCAATCCAGGCCCTAAGCCCCACCTTCTAAAGACTGCATGACCACCCAGGGTCCCACAGGCTGGGAAGCAAACCTTAGTCTGGGCCTCTGGGGGACACATGAGATCCAAAGGACAACAAATGCTATGTGCAAGTCCAGGCAAATTAAGCCGGTTAGCCCAGGTCATCCCGGCAGGAGCCGTGTGACTTGGGATCCGGATTCTGAGCACAGAGCCCATGCCCCTCCGTGAGACTGCATTCCCATGTTTCCTCTCTGCAGTGGCTCTGTGAGGGCCCTGCTCCCCAGGATGGCAGGCTCTGTGCCCTGCGCTTCAAAGGCCTGGGAGCGCTTTCCCAAACATCTGTGGGAGACCACGTTTCCGAGGATGACACCACCCCGCCTAATGATGCTAATTGCTGCGCTTGTTACATTTTCTGGCCACTGAGCAACACCAGCCAGAGTGGAAAGTCTTAAAAGAAAGACCTGCCAGTTCCTAATCTGTTGCCTCCCATGATGTCCTCACCCACAGCGGGAGCAAAACTGGAGTGTGGTACTGAGTAGAATCACTTGCACTCCTCTCCAGTCGGCTTTATGGAAACGACAAACACACTTTAAAAGTTATCCGTGACACGTTTGCACGTAGGAACGAGAGCAGAAGGATGAGCGCCTGCTAGTTTGTGAAGTCCCAAATTCCAGGCAATGACACCACAATCCCCTCTTAGGATCTTTCAATCAGCCAGAAAACCAACTCATTAAATTATATGTGTGTGTATTTAATGAAAAGCAAACTTCATTTTTTCAAATAAGTTACCACCACTGAAAGGATACATTTCCCAGTAGTACCAGCCCCAAAGTACGCTTTGTTTAATCATGTAACTATAAAACTAATTATAGAACTAAATTTCTGTTCTTTATAAACTACAGAGGAGGGGAAGCTATTTACAAAACGCTACTTGTTTACATCACATTTAAGAGACGCTTGAAAAATGGGAGAATTGTTCTACCATTGTTCTGTTGCCGCCTACGGAATCTGTAATTTACCAAGGATGCTGCCCCTGCTCTCATCACTGACTCACTTCCACATTTTACAAAAGTCTAACCACACACGCAGACACAAAAAGCCTTGCTCAATCTTCAGAGTAGGTTTTTCAGGTCTTACAATATAAACCACTGCCTCTTTCTTCCCCAAGAACTATAAATAAGTTGAGAACATATCCAGTGGATCTTTAGAACATTCGGAAAGGCAGGAACACCCAGATGCATTTTCAGTTTATAAACACGTTTGGGGATCTAAAAACATGACCCTAGTACACTGAATATGAAACAGTGAAGCAGCAGTGCTAGGGTACAGGCATAGGTCACATGCTTCGGGGCGTTTGTATTAGTCCGGGGTCCTGGGTGATAGAGCTCTTGCCCCTGACTACCAGGATATGCTTGCCCGATGTGTGAGGCCTGGGTTGATCCCTATCGCCACTCCCTGGGTAAAGCAATGTTGTGTTAGTTACACTAGTCTTGTTGGGTTCTTTAACAGAGCACCGTGGGCTACCTGGAGGCTTAGGAAACACGCATCTATTTCCAAGAGCTCAGGAGGCCATAAGTCCAATACCAAGGTGTCAGTTAAATCAGTTCCCAGTAGGGGCTCTCTGCCTGGCTTGCAAACTGCCACCCTTTCCTTGTGTCCTCACATGGTACAGGGGGGGGCAGGAGGTAGAGAGAGAGAGAGAGAGAGAGAGAGAGAGAGAGAGAGAGAGAGAGAGAGAATGCCCCCATCGCCAACTGCCATCACATCGCGGGTGAGGGCTTCTATATATGAACTGGGCGTGGGGCACAATTCTGTCCTCGGCTTCCCATTGGAAACCAGGAGCTGGAGAATGAGAGAGGGATGTCACTCCTTAACTAGCACCTGTGAGAATTCTGCGAAAGGAACCTCAAGTCACCTTGCATGGAAGAATCCCTGAAACTAGAGTAGGGAAACAGAACTGCCACTTCCATAAAGCAGGATTCTTTAGTGGGGAAGGGGTGAGATGAAGAGTACAGAATGGTCATGTAGACCCAGAAAAGGAAAGCATGGTGGGAAATTAAAATCTTCCTGGAGGACTACTAACCTTTTTGATGTAAAGTAAAAGGCAGACAAGAATGGACCTCCAGGGAAGCTGGCTTAGCTGTGTGATATGCACATTTCAAAAAAGAGAACAATGTTTGCAAAAGCGCTGAGTTGTATTGATGTGTTCCTCAGCAAAATCTACGTTCACCTTTTCCATGCAAACATCTGTGAAAGCCTGTACCCAAGCAGAAGTTAAGTGCTTAAAGAAGTAAATTAACGGTGCACATCTTATGGGACTGAATGCGTCCGTAGTAGCCTGACATTATGAACTCTAGCATAGCCCTACCACCAAACACAAAGGGGTTAGAACACTGAAAATGACTCATGTTTACCTCATTTTAAAAAAGACTTTCCTAGGAAGAATGGATTCTTGACCCTGACCCTTTGCATCATCTCCTCATTCACAAGACTTTGGCTTCTATTTAATCAGCTGGATACTTAGCAACCTAAGGGAAGGACAGGGAATTTGGCGTGCACTGCTACCGGTCTTTTAACTGGTGCAGCAGTCGTGCGCAGCAAAGGGGTCACTGTTACACATTCACGCACGCACATTGCTACAGATTTTAATAATCCTTTCAATATCCAGACGCGTGCTGCTTCAGGATGGGAATACATTCTGAGAGCTGCCTCGTAAATCACTTTGTGTTTCTGCAGCCAATGTGTGGAGGGCTCACTAAGACCTAGACGGTAGGGGACAGTCAGCCAACATGGACTCTTGATGGAGTCAGGAAACTCAGAATTTATGAAGCAGCTACTGGCACAGGGCAGTGACCTGCTTTGCCCTAATGGTATTTTTGATAATTAGAGAACCCACTATAAACTAATGAGAAAATGTAGCTTCTCATTGGCCTGGAAGCATCCCTCAGTGAAAGATCGACTCTCTCTGGGTGGCTGTGTCCACACTACAGAAACCCATCACAAAGTCTCGTACTGTCGCTGTAATTACCAAGTATTCTGTACCATATGGAACTCATGTGCTACACTGCTATAAAGGGAGGTAATTTGTTTACACCAACATTACCAAATGAGTGGGTACTGTGCTGTGCTGTTTATAAGGTCATGGTTTATAAGGTCACTAGGTGGGAGGAATTAAATAAGCCTCATTAGAATCTTACACATTACCACTGTGACTGATACACGTGGTCTGTTTCTGAACAATGAAGTCATTACGAGGCATGAGACTACGTCAGTCATTGCAAAGACAACAGACATGCATTTGGCCCAGATGTGATTTACGATGATACACACAATACCACAAGACTTTTCTTTCCAATGCATATGATCTTCACCGTTCCAACTCTTTTGTTGTTGTTACTGGGGATAGAACAGGGGGCCCATTACCTTTACCACTGACACACATCACCAGCCTTTTTTCTTTTTTTTTAAATTTTGTGACAGGGTCTAAGTTGCTTAGGACTCACTAAATTGTTGAGAGTGGCCGCGAACTTGCAATCCTCTTGGCTCAGCCTCCAGAGCCACTGGAAATACAGGTGTGTTAATGTGCCCAGCATACTCTAAATCATTCTTAAGGGAGAATACCCGTAACAGACCACCAGAGAACTGGTGGGTGTCACAAAACCCTTGACTTGGCAACTTGTTTACATTCAGGTAATTTTGCTTTCAAGTCCTTAAAAGACATGAGGACCTAACCCACACGTAATAATTCTTTACGGTAGTGAGAACATATTTACCATGGTCTCTCTAGCATGACTTCCTTGATCTTCCACATGAAATATTTATACGATAGACAAGCAAGCAAAAGACAGAGAAAGGATTCAGTTTGGAAACTTATATGCTGATGGAAACATTTTCTATTTATTTCATGTTAAGTTGTAATTTTCAGAAACTGTATTAGCTTTTTTTTCAAAATTAATGCCAATGTTGAACGAAATAAGATTTATTTAAAAAATAAAATATAACTGGGAAAATACATAGAATGTAATTCAGGGCAATTTTGCTCTGAGAGGACTTTGGAAGTATTTTCTACATTATATTTTATCTTAAACTTGGTCAGACATGGATTAAGAATGGAGTCATCATACAGGGATATCTAAGTATTAAGTTGAGTATTTTTGAATGTACATTTCTGGATATGTGTATCACCTACATGATAAAATCAGACATATTCCCCATGGTGTTAGTGGTTTGTGTGCTGAAAGCAAAATAAACCTGCATTTCTAAGAGAGTTTTCACCAGCAGCTGGAAACTTCATTCACAGACTTATTTCCCAGAGCTGAATCAACGCTCCCAATCTCATTGCGTGTGACATCAGATACATATGCTGAAATTGAATCTCTGAACAGTCATTTCTTAGTCCAAAATGCCCCATGTTGTCCTATTTCATAAAGATTACATATTAACTGTCCTATAGACTTTACAAAGTTACTGAGATCTATGTTGTAGTCCTGATCTTAATAATGGTCTCTCAAACCATTTGTGTCCTGAGAGGTCAAAACTGAGTTGAGCACTGGGGCTTCCATGAGGGGCACATTATAAAGGTGGACTCTACTGCTGTCACAGAAGTAGAAGTGTCATCCCGTGGACCACCACGGCAGCGCTAGCTCATGCTGAGAGCGGGGAGGGACTGTAGGAAGGCTGATGGAAAGAGGTCATCTTTCAGTCTAGCTTCTTGCTGCATTCAAGGTAGTTCAAGGTGAACTTGGGTCTTCGTTTCAGCCTCCTAGATCACTTTCATCTTGAACACTAACTCTTCCTTCCATGGACCCTCATCTGAGCACTGAGCCCATGGTTATAATCACACCATTCTGTTCTCCTAAAACACCCTTCCTCCTCCTTCCCTGTCAATGCCTACAAGGCTTAACTCAAACGTGACCTTCACGTTGACCTTCTCCCTGCAGCACCTCTGCACTCAGCAAGTTCTTCACCCACACCACGAGGTGAAAAACCCCTGCTCTGCCTTCCAAATGAGGCAAGTACTAGAACACGAATGTCAAATTGACAGGCACAGCTAAACTCAAATCGCTACTCTCCAAGATGTACCAACTTTATTAAACTTTTTTATCTTCATTTTTTGCGGTTAGGGTTGATACTGAATAGGGTTCTGCAAAACACATTCCATGTGTCACATGCCACATTACTTAAAAATGCTTTGGGAAACATTTTTGCTTCATTTTATTCCCTGACCGTTGTTTGCCAGGTATTCTGTACACATTTCCATGTATCATTAGACTTAAGGTGGTAGTCTCTACACAGAAAGGAATGCTGTGTGCATCTCCTCATAGTTGCATGTGAGGAGGATAAAAAACCATGGGCATGCTTGGCATCTGCACAAACGGTGGCTTTATGCAGATCCAGGGAATGATTAGCATTATTTATCAACGAACTTTATCATACAGTAGTACACAGTTGCTGAGTAACTCTACTGTTCAGAGCTGAACTGGAGTTTTAAAACAGTAAGTCAAACAGCATGATTTCCTCTACACCATAAGCATTCAAGTCCCATGGTATTATGGAAGATAATCCAATCTGTAATCAAGGATGAATTTCGCGTCTGCCTCCCTAAATTCCGCCTGTCATTTCCATCAGGCATGGTTCTTACCCTGGATCATCACCACACATCCTTGAGAGTACGAGGACATCTAACAGGTAGACAAAGTTCACTGAGGTGTTGGAAGGACTAGCTAACAATGAAAACGTTTTAAAAGAAAAAGCTTTAGTGTGAAAAATCCCAGGGACGCTATTGTCACTAAAATGAACATGATTTTTATTTATCATCATTCCTGGATTAGGGAATTTCTTTAAAAACACGAAAATAATTGTACAATTTATTTAAGTCCTATGAAAGGATCCTAAAACCACATGGTTGCCTAAAATTCCTCTTAGAACTTGGACTCCCAGGTGCCTTCCTGTTGTCTGCCTGGGATCCAGGTGGAGGGTGGGGATGAAGGACGTGGTTATGATGCACGAGGGGTTCTTGTTGACTGTGCACGGTAACACCGAGTCGGATCCATCTCCCACACCTGCCAGCGGCTGCTGGGAAGACGTGACAACTCTAAGCATGCAACACAGGAATGTGTTTAATAGGAGTACACAGGAAACATCGGCGAAGCTGAAAGGAGAAGGTGAGGTTCCCAGGGACTAACAACTACAGAATGTTGCCACCATCCCAAAGTTGAAAGAAATTAGGGGAGTGGTTTTACCAAGAATGACATCTCCCACCGCTGGAGTTCTGAGTCTGTGCAGCTGTAGAACAGTGGCCGCCACCTTGCGGCAATCCAGGAGCGGAGTCCCTGATGGTGTCTCGGGACTCAGAACCTGAAGCTGCCAGCGTCTCTCACTGTCATTGCTGGGGAGAGGGCCCACACCTGCCCTGAGCCACACGGTACTGTTGCTGCAGCTGCCACCTTCCAAGCTCACGCAAATCCTCTCACTGATCATCTCTGAGCACACACACTCTGAGGCGAAGCAAAGTAGGAATCGTGCCCTGCAGTACAGACAATGGCAGGACAGCGTGGGAGGGAAGCTGGAACCCAGAGAACATGACTGGTAATTCTAGCAAAGAGTCAAAATGCTGCTGGAGTAGGGCTGCCAGATTTAGCAAATAACATTATTAATCATCCAGCCAAATCCGAATTTCAAAGAAAAAAGGAATAGATAGTAGGATAAGCATATGCCAGAACATCTCCGGAACACATGCTTACCTTTCGAGAAAATCGTTCGTTTCTGACACCGTACCCTACGAGGCAACTCGGTCCCAGGACTGCATTACATATTCATGATGGCATTGTTGGACAAAATGTCACTAAGCCGGACATCCCCAGCTGGAAGCTCAGCCTAGCTAGGTAGACAGAGGGAGGAGATTTAAGCTGGCAAATGAGTTTATATCTTTGCCTATTTGAGAGCGAGGGTGATAATCAAAACAGCTGAGAATGGAAAAGTCTCTCCGTGGAGGGTTTTGCTCTGTTTTCCTGAAGCAGGACTATGACCTCTGAGGCCTCGGAGTGGCTTACCATGGTGGGGAAAGCCCTGAGTCCAACCTCTGTGACCATGTGGATGAGGCCAGGGTCAAGCAGAGGGAAGAGCACTAGGAATGCCAGTGGCTTGTGGGATTTGATGGAAAACACTGCATGGGAGACTGGGAGAGCTTCTTCAACGGTGTGACTGCGTTACCAGACCTCCCGAAAAAAATGGTTTCACTTGATATCAACCTCCAAAGTCCTAAGAAGGTCTCCTCAACAGCAAATTCTAACCCCAAATGCAAACAGACATCAACCGTCTCAGATTCCCCAACAGTAAAATGATAATAGCAGACACCAGAGTAAATCTCTTTTTGAAGAATGTCCCAGTCCTAATGTTCTCTGCATCATGCTGTATTTGACGAAATGGGGCAAAGCATGATTTCCGGTGCATCACCAAGGTGGAGGAGAAGCTCTGAAAGACTTGGAGAAACAACAGCATGGATTAAGAACAGAACTCCCCTTCATGACAGAGTGTGGGGTCAGGTGCAGGGGAAAAGAAGTCACGTGCAGGCCCCGGCTGCTCTTTGGTCCTATTAGTTACGTTAAATGTGCAACGCAGCACGTTACCGTGGCTGGATAATGCCCCATAGCTCTCCACGGCCTTTATCTGCTGTCCCTAATAATTATTTGGGGGATGGACTCTTTTTGTGTGTTTCCCAGAAGATTTGGAATCTCTGGAAATGGTCGCTATGGAATTTCTGATGAGCACTGAGCAAGAGCATGAAGGCTGGAAATCAGGACAGGTCAGAAGCCTGATTCTTGCCTGCACACAATAGGATGGCACGCTGGTCACCTGCACTGTGCCAGCGTAAGCTGAGAAAATAGATTCTTCAAGGGATACTGATACCTAGTGCTGGCGTTCATACAGGAATGGCAGAGTGTTCTAGTCGGCTTCTTCACTGCTCGCACTAAAACCCTGACAAGAACAATTCTACAGGTGGAAAAGTTTATTTGGCAGCGCACGGATTTAGAGGTCTCAGTACACAACAGCAGGCTTCATCACGTGGGCTCCAGGTGAGGCAGAAGATCATGGCAGAAGAGTGTGGTGGAGGAGAGTGGCTCCGGGCACTGCCATCAGGAAGCAGAGAGACTCCACTTGCCAGATGCAAAATATATACGCAACAGCATGGCCACAATGAGCACCTCCTCCAGCCATGCCTGCCTGGCTTCGTTGCCACCAGTTAATCCACTCCAGGCTCACATCAGGCTCTCCTAACCCAGCCATTTCCCTTCCAAACCTTCTTGAATTTCTCTCACAGGAGCTTCTGGGGAACAGCTCACATTCAAACGCAGCACACAGCCTCGCAGTAGGAACGTGCAAAGCATGAATGATGGGCTGACTCAATGAGGTGCAGGCAAAGGGAAGTTCTTAAACATAAAAATAACAAGTGTATAAGAGACTAAAAACATAACCTTCGTCACAATGATTAATAACAGGTGGCATGAGTCCAAGGCTGAAGGGACAGCTGCTGGGCAGAAGTCCCTGTGCAAGCGTCCTTTCGTGATCAATTTAGCATCCTCCGTGTAAGTCTGTGGTTCTGCAAGAGTGTTTTGTGACAGTGTGATCAGGCAGTCAGGCATGAGAACCTTTCTTCAGAACATGCAGGTGTGTTTACTTTTGCTTTGGTAGGGATGGCATGAGGGACTCTTTATTTTTTTGGTATCAGGGATGGAACTCAGCAGCACTTAACAACTGAGCCACATCTGAGCCATTTTTATTTTTTGATTTTGAGACAGGGCCTCACTAAGCAGCTAAGAGCCTCACTAAGTTGCTGAGGTCAGCTTTGAACTTGTGATCTTTCTGCCTCAGCCTCCAAAACCACTTCATTTTTAATCCGACTAGATTATTAGGGAAACAGTGTCCTTCTTTTCTTTATCAAACAATACAAACATGAATCTAATAACAATATTCTGAACCTTGGTTGCACTTTGTAAACTGTGATGCTCTTTAGACATAGAGAAGCGTGTTTACAGTTCTGAATGTTTCAGAAGGGGAGGAAACCTTTTTCTTTAGCATTCTGAAGCCCTTAAGAATGCGGAACAGAGAACCACAAATGGATGTTAGATAAGGTCACTTCCAATGGTTAGGGGACGGGCTCTGAGCAGAGAAAGTCTCTTCCACAGAATGTCCCAGAAAAGGGAATGTTTAAGATGTGAAATAGGAATGTATTAATGAAGAACATTTGGGACTCAGTTTCAAACGTTAGCCATGGACTTTTGACCTGCACGTGTGGACTAGAGATAGGGTACACTTATTAAACTAGACAATATGGAAAGATTTCTGGTTTGTGATGTGACTGATATCATGAACACTCAGCACAAAGGCCGCTTGACCGGAAGAGGGTTCCAAGGCTGGATAATTTGGTGGAATCTAAAACCAAACCAATCAATTTTGATTTGTCTACTTGAATCACTGTTAGTGTTGAGTTTGCCCTGAATAAAGGATATGTTGGAAAATCTATGATTTTTAGAAAGCTTATTGTTCTATTTGTTGAGGTCAAATTTTATTTTTTCCTGTGAATTTAAAACAGATCAAATTCAAATTAAGCTAAACAAAGTGCACGCTAAAAGACCCTTCATTTTACACACACACACACACACACACACACACACACACACACTGAATTCTCCCCCTACCAACATGCACATATTCACACTGAAATTATCCAGGAATGTCTTTTAATCAACATTGGCTTTTCCTTCCCTGGATTTGGCAACAACTCAGAGATAGGTGGAGGGATCAGGTCATTAGAAACTAAAGTATGCAATTATTGCGATGAAAGCTGAAGTGAAACATATAAACACAAGATTGCAGAAAAGGGACACCCTCATAGCCCCCTCCAATTAGACCTCCATCTCCAGCCCCTCTATGTGGGTGGACCCATCTCCCCTGACACTATGGAGAGGAAGAGCAGACAAGAATGCCTGCTCTCCTGGTAAACGCTGCCTACCCAGCATGCAGCTCCGTCCTCAGACTCTGCAAACTAAAGACTCTGTGGCCACTCCTCAGACTTAGATGTAGCTGCAAATATCACAGCAGAGATAGTGAGATGTGAGAGGAGGTGGGAGAAGGAGACAGTCTTTCAGTTTCACAGGGATGCAAGGAGACCGTGATCTGTATGCATAAAATGTTCTGAGAGTGCTGCTCATCAAGAGCTGAGTGTGGGCCCTGAGAGGATCTGGCAAGTGTGATGTGCATAAGCCTGTGTCACATGAGGTTGAGGAATCCGCAGGTGCATGCAGAAACAAACTGAGTCAACAACACAAGAAGTTCTCACCACCAACTCTTGATGCTGGGCTGCTTCCCTGTGGGGGGCAGATTTGGGGCAGAGTTGAGACATCTGCCCTGTAAAGCTAATCGTTGACAGAGATGCCAAGGGACAGCTTCTAGGCTACTTCTTGCAATGCATTCGCCACATTCCACTTCCGTTTTGTCCAGTGAGCCCAGGATGTGCCCAGGCAGGCTGTATCTAGAGGTGAACCTTGCTATGCCTTCTAGGTGAATCTCTTGGCTCTTTTGTCTATCCCTCCTCCACCTAAGCACTGTCATTGTCTCCCCACACTGAGGCTAAAAGACTGCCCTTTGCAAAGGGATTCCTTTTTGTCCCCACAGTTACTTAACTGGGACAGAGGCAGATCCAGAGTGAAGCAAAGAAATTTGGAACCCTGACGTCACCTTCACAGTTGAGGAAAATCACTCACTTCAAAATTCAAGGGAATATCCCCACAGTAATCCATGTGAAAATAGCATTCTAATGCACTGTTTAAAACGAAAAAGTTAGTGCAGAGAAACAAAAAGCAAGCACAAATCTAAGTATCAAATGTTAAACATGGGCAGGAGCCAGCCTGGACTGGCCTGAGTCGCGTGCATCTTGCACTAATCCTGCCCACGGGCTTTACCCATTTGTTAGGTTCAGCTCACAGTGGGTACTGCAGTACACGCAACAGTCAGGCACTACAACCGTTTAAGACCTCCCTGTGTCATTGCTGCCAAGTGGCCCTCCTCGTCTTACTCTCCCCATCAGGGAGGGATGGACAACTCAAGTACATTGTGGAGGTCATGGGGATGGAAGTGACATTGATTGAAGCATCCTTCTTAGATCTCAGCAACTTTTCCCCTATACCTAATATACTGCTTTCCAGCTACATTTATTAGTGTCCTACTACTGCTGAAACAAATCACCCAAACTGTAGTCACATGCAACAATGCACTTATTCTTTTGGGGCTCTGCATGTCAGAAGTCCAAACTGGGTCATCTGGTCTACCTTCTTTCTGGGACTCCAGAGCAGGGAAGCTGGAGGAGTTTATTCTTTTTAGGGGGATCCAGCTGCTGACTGCTCCAGCATCTAGAGGCTGCCAACATCCTTTGGCTTGTGGTCCTATATTATTCAGAGTTCCATTTCCATCCTCACATCTCCATCTCTGACTCTGATCCCCTTCAAACACCCTTATGAGTATGCTGGGCCTCCCTGGACAGTACAGGATGATGTCCTGATTTCAGAAGTCAACATCACATCAGCAAAATCTCTCCTGCTATGCAATTTAATATACTCTCAGGGACTGAGGATTAGGACAGCGGACACATTTGGGTGGGAGACACTGTTCTGCCCGACGCCACATCCTAGCGTAGGAATGGCGTTCAGACTCTCTTATCACCCACTGTGCTGACTCCATCGAAGATGTGGCATGAAGTAGGTGGGCCAGCACCAGTGCCTCCACATGAAAATGCCCTGAGGGTCCTCAGACATGTGTCTGATGCACAAGAGAAACAGGATTTGAAAGTGGGTGGAGGCAGAAGTCAGTCTGTGAAAATTTCTCCCAATCACATACACAAAATCATATATACAAAGGCAATTCAGTAGATCTTCCCCTAAATTTGACACAATCCCTGAAATTTAAATTATTTTGACTATCATGACATTTGAAGATATATGAAACTACTTAAAGCTATAAATAAGATTTTAAAAATGTAACTAACTATGCTGGAAGACTAAATCTTTCTTCAATTCTCAATATAGCCAATGATACTAGAAAATAGCATTCCATTATATGAAGAAGCAACGGATATGCTTATAAACATCTTACGGGGGCTGGAGTGGAGGATTGGCGGTTATGGCATCTGCCTGGCATGTGTGAGAATGCAAGTCTGAACCCCAGCACTACACACACAACAACGTGCTGAGACAATGAAAATCACATGAAAAACTCAATAAAAATCCATTCTTTTTCTCTCTCACTGTCCCTCTCTCTTGAGAACAAACAAACAAACAACTCCTAGGGAGGGATATTTAGCAGTACTAAGAAATAGGATCTAGAAATTTATCTTTTTGATAGAGTGTTTACACAGAATGTATGAGGCTCTGAGTTCCATCCCCAGCACCACCAAAAAGAAAAAAAAAAGGAAAGGAAGAGAGAAAAGAAAGAAAAATATTAGATTATTAGGCTTCTTTTCACAGATTTCTGGATATTTGTGGTATTTGTCAAATTTTGCATTTCATTTTGATTCCTTTCCGCAATCTAAATAGTTGCCTTTTTCTTCCTTTATTTTGTATGTTTGAATTTGTAATATTTCTTATTGAGGGCTACATTTCCCACCAAAAGCTGGATTTGATTTTCATTCACTGTCCACCTGAGACACCCGCAGCACAATTCTGGGTGGCACCCACTGAGGATCAGTTTGGAGTTACACTGCTCATAGTTTATGAGCAACTGCATTCTCCATCCTGGGTGTGCACGGCTGTCTGCTTTCGGGTTTTGAACGTTCCAAACTGTGAGCAGCAAGTCTTTTGCGTCTACCTTTTGCTCCAGTAGTACGATAAAAGTCCCATGTTTTATTTTCCTCTGCTCTTCCTACACCCTCTCAGGAAAAGATAGCTTAATTTATGTCAATTCCACTTGCATAAATGTCAGTGTTTCTTCTAGAAAGTAGAGTATTCTATGCTAAATTGGAGATCATTTTCCTTGCTTTCTGACAGAGACATTACTTTTCTAAGTTGTCCTAGATTTTTGCTTTTAAGTTTTAAAGATTTTCGGTTACAACATTTATGACGTCAGCCTAAGTACTCCCTGCTCGTTGCAATCTTGAATAATCCCATTGGAACTGCACTCTCAATAGAACTAACGTATGCTGTAAATGTGATTTTTATATGCACTGGAAGTTGAAAAAAGTTCCTGCTGGTCCCTTTACTGTGATATTCTCTTCAGAGCAGTGTGTAGAACAAAACCTGCAAGCTGTGTGAGGTGTGCGTGTAATGATCGTTTGGACACTATCAATTTCTGCTGCTGTTGTTGCTGGGCTCCCCTGAGAGTCCTCCCTGGGCATGGGTCTGCATTCCGAGGACACTGGCGATATCTGCAGGCTCGCTGCTATGCTGTGCCACCCTCAGATGCACCGAACACTGCCTTCAGGGTTTGACACTCTCACCTTTCCTCTGGGTGCTGTCCAGACCGCTGTGACCACCTAGCGCCCAGGATGCAGCCTTTGATGGGGTTCCCCGGTCATTGAGAACCGTGGCTGGACAAGCTCCACCAGGCTCCTGGATTTCACCTTTCAGACTGCCTTTCTTTCAGTTCCACTTCTGCGCTATCTGGCTATGATAACCTTCCTGAGCGTTTTGCCAGTCTTACATGTTGCATTTATCCTCTAAAACCATCATTCCTTGTAAATAAATTCTTCTGTTCTGCTTGCTGTCCTTCAGCCATCTTCGTCTTCCACTGACCCTAGCTGAGAGGAAGCTGAAAGCAAAAGCTTTCACCCTCCAGGCCTCCCACTTGCTTTCCTGTGCAAATCAGACTTTCACAAAAGTGCTCACACACACATGCAAACTGCCTTATCTGAGTTTTCAATGGTCAAGCTCAGTGGTTTCCCCCATTTTCAGGCGCCAAGAAAACAAAGCACTTCATACAAAGAGCACTTCAGCCTTTCATTTATTCCATCTACCATCCGCCCACAGGTGGTGAGAGGACAGGCTTCTGACACCCAGAGCCATTGCAGAGCTGCAGGAACAATCCCACGCATGCCTGCTTGAGCCACAAGATGCCCAGGGGCCCTTAACAGCCTGAGAACATGGATCTCAGGGATCTTCCTTCCTTGCTTTCTTGGGACTTCAAGGGCAAGACAGCATGCTACCGCCATTTTCCGTGCTGGTAATATCACTTTGGAACAACACTATTTAAAGCCTGAGGTTCACATATTTAGGCTCTTTTATATATATGAAGTCCAATGACTGAAGTTAGGTACAATTTAAAGTCCTAACAGGAAATGTAGCTACAAAATACCCTATTTAAAGAAAATAAATTAACCATAATGCTTGCCAATTCTGGCCCCTGTAATATCTGCCCCTCCTGAGTGTGAAATTAAAAAAAAAAGTTTTCTTTGAATCAAGTTCTTTCTTCCTGTATGACACTTGGAACTCTTTAGCCCATCAGTAGCATGGAAATATCTGCACACCCAGCCACGACCTGTGTGATTCAAAATGAGGCCTCCTCGACCTGAACCCAGGGACCCCCACTATTGCCAAGTCCCATCCAACCATGCTCAGGCTTGTGTCTCTTCCCAGGCTGTTCCCTCTCCTCCAAAAGTAACCTTTCTGTGAAAACATTTCCTGGTATATGGTCAATGTCTAAACTGCAGTAACTCATCAAAGAGAAAGTTTAAACTCCAGCAAAGCCACTGGATATCCAAGACCTGCAGTCAAGAGCCCAGTTCCTTCTCAGTACCTCAATTACTTCTTGTTGGGTGGTCCCCAAATATCAATCCATGTCCATTCGTCAAGATTCACAAAGTGCTGGAATTTAGTATCTCAGCCTTCTCGAGTCAGATTCCATGATGTTTTTTCTTGTTTGTTTGTTTTTTCTGCAAAGCACTCAGGCAGATAGGTGATAAGAGCTGGATTTGAAGGTATGTGGCTGATGTCTATCAACAATGGGCTGTGGAGGGGTCTGGGGAGACAGGAACACTAACTAACACACTGTTAGAGCAACTGCACACTGTACAACCACTCTGGAAAGCAGAGTGGAGACTCCTCAAAAAAATTAGGATTGGATCCACCATACGGTCCAGCTATCCCTCTTGTGGTTCTTTTCTGGAGGAGTCAGAATCAGCACATTATGGCGACACAGCACAATCAATGTTCATAGCTGCTCAATTTACAATAGCTAAATTACGGAATCAACGCAGACGCCCCACACCGGGTGAATTGCTCCAACAGCTCTGGTGTGTGTGTGTATGTACATATATACATGAGTTCCACTCTGCTATTACAAACAACAATATAGCAGCCTTTGAAGACAAATGGATGGCAATGGAAGAAATCACGCTGAGCGAACTCAACCAAACCCAGAGAGTCAAGGGTCAAATGTTCTCCCTCATTTGCAGAGGCTGGAGCTAAACCCATGCTTGGGTGATTCATGTATTAGAAGGCACAGCAACACATATTCTAGAGGAACCATAGACATGCGGGAGGGGGAGGGGGAGGGGAGGGGTGCGGGGTGGGAGACAGAGGGACCGTAGGGAGGGATATAAGGAGGAAATTGATGTTTACCTCCCTGAGAAGTCAAATAATACTTATGCAATTATTTAACTCTGGAAAATTTACAATTATATATATACACACACACACACACATATATATATATTTGGACATTTATATCTCTGATAGGAGCATAATATAGAAGAATCAAGAGACTGGGGTATGGGAGATATGGGGGGGGTAACTATGGTTTAAGATCAAACGCATATCATATTGTTACTTTATACATATTTATGATTGTACAACACCTCAACTCCTTAATAAAAATTTTAGAAGATTAAAATGAAAAATAGGCTAAAATAGAATTCTAGAAAGAGACTTCATGTTCTACCCAATGAGGACAGTGATCACCAACCAACCCCAGCCCCATTTCAGATAAGGATGTGACCCTGTCAAAATGGGATCACAGAGGATCTGAGAAGAGCTCACACATGATTCTTGTGGGTGTGCAAAGAGAGAGTAAAGGAGACTCTATTCTCCCTGAGGGCCTCCTTGGTGTCTGGAATTGCTCTCTACAATCACAAATGGGTTATATTTTCTACTGTTTGCATATGTAAGTTATTAAAATCCATCTGAAAATGTCAACATAGGAGGGGATATTTCCGGGATTAAAAAGCACAGTTAAAAATAAACTTGAGCCCCCGTTGTTATAAAGAATGCCCGAAACAAACTAAATAACCCATAAATTCATATCATAGAGTCAACCAGGGACGAACAAGAAGGAAGACTAGCAAACTGGCTGGGCGGCCACCGTAACAGCCTTTGAAATGCATACTCTCATCAACTCTGGAGAAGTTCAGACTTGAAAGAAGAAAAAGAAATCAGGCCAATATCAAAACCAAAAAAGGAGGAAAGTAATATCTTTGCTTATTTATAAATAAATGATTCCCATTGGAAAAACTGAAGAGACGCATTTTTCATTTACAAAATGTTGGCCCATTTTGGATAACAGCAATGACCACAGAGTAATATGATGACCAAAGAAATGGTTTTTATGACTCATCTCCAAAACTGCTTGAAATGCACACTGGAAATCCCATGCCCCTGATTACCTTCGATTTCACCACCCAGACATGAATGATCTGCTGCAGTATGTCCACCAGGAAAGACTTGAGGAGGCTGAAACCTACACAGGAAGAGGCTTCCTTATCACACCTCTCATAGAAGAAAAACCAAAGGGCTCCCGCTCCCCACGAAGTCATCTGAGGATCCTCAGTGGGGACAGATGATGTCTGCACAGAAACATCATCCCGACGGTTCCCAAGTCCAAACGCATTGTGCCTGTACTTCAATTAAACCATTTATTTCACTTATTCATGAATCGAACCATGCCTCAGAGCAAGACTGTAACATCCTGGCCATCGTTTTACAGCAGCTACAATCACAACAGCACAGCTGTTGACCATTTGGATTTATTGATAGTGTCCATTCCATTTCTGCTGCCCTAGACTCCTCCCATGCCTTTTCCAAAAGTATTGAATTTTTCCAACAAACTTTCAGCTACACTGGCAAGATATTCTTTCAAGTATACACTGATCCAGTTATTCGGTAAGGTCACAGTATGGGTAGCACTGAAAATTTCCCCTTTTTAATTCAACAGAAAACTTGCTATTATAGAAATTTTTAATAAAAATATTTAGATTTCTTTGCACTTACTGAACATTCATCATAAAACTATAAGAAGTTAGAAAAATCAAGAGCAAGTATCATTGTTTCAAGAAATGCTACCTTCATGGCATTACATACTGAAGATATTCCATTGCAAAGTGTGTTGGTTAGCCTTTCATCACCGTGACCAAAATATCTGACTAGAACAAAGAGAAGAAAAATTTCTTTGGGCTTATTGTTGCAGAGGTGCAGACTTTGGTCAGCTCCAAGGCAAAAACATCAAGGCGGAAAGGCATGGTGGAGGAAATTTTCTCAG
>PVKS010015267.1:0-46391 GCA_004027875.1 Aplodontia rufa | reverse complement strand
GATTTATGCGTGTTGATCTTGTATCCTGCTACTTTGCTAAATCTACTTATGAGTTCGAGCAGTTTATTGATGGAGTTTTTTGGATCTTCCAGATACAGGATCATGTCATCAGCAAATAGAGAGAGTTTGACTTCCTCTCTTCCTATTTTTATCCCTTTGATTTCTTTCTCTTGCCTAATTGCTCCTGCTAGGGTCTCAATAACAATATTGAATAAAAGAGGTGAGAGCGGACAGCCTTGTCTTGTTCCCGACTTTAGTGGGAATGCTTTCAGCTTTTCTCCATTTAGTATTATACTAGCTGAGGGTTTAGCATAATATTGGTTTCTTCTGCAGGAAAAGGTACCTCTGCAGTTGGCTTGAAAATGCAGTCTTTAAGACTTTGTTTCCTATTTCTGAATTTAGATAGGAATCCAGACAGTTCCATGTATCTTGCCATTTGAAACTGGGTATCCTGATCATTTGTATTTCTTTCTTCATTTTTACATTTATGATTTTGTAGTCATCTGGAAGGACAAGTCTCTTTTTGTTAATCTGGGTGACCTCAAAGCACCAGTCACACGGGAGAAGATATTAAAATTACTTTAGTAAAAGTTTTACAAATTACCCAATGAAAAACTTTCAAAGATGTGAAGTGAATGTGTAAACATCATCCAAATTGTGAGGAATAGGCAGAAACAGAGCTCTGCTATTCTGATAACGAGCCCAGTTCTCTCACCACTATTTTGTAATGTTTACTTGAAATTTATGACCATCAAATGATAAAATCTCTTCTTTATCCCAGATCACTGATTGTTCACAGCCACTGAAACAGATTATCTGGCTGTCGACACATGGCTTAGATGTATTCTGAAGAAGGTCTAAATATGATCTAAAGGTCATGCAAGCATGCGTGTGTGTGTGTGTGTGTGTGCGCGTGTTCATAATAATGAACGTAAGGACCTAATATTTGTATCCCTCTCCTTTCAGTAACTAAATGTGTCTCTAATTAAAATCATGTTTACCAGCAAGATCACTTTCTGATATGCATGATAACCTTGTGAATAGTGCCTCCAATTTGATTATCCTCCATGTTAGATAAAAATTAGGACACATTTTTTTCCTCCCTATATTCTCTGTAATTGTGGTTTAAGTCAGCTCCTTCCATCAGGCATGGCTTTTTTTGTCCTACCATTTAAATCAGTACTGGCCTTGTGACTTGCTTTGGCCAATGGAATGTAGCAGAAGTGACGCTACTCATGTTAAGGGTTTGGATCTCAAAACTCTTTCACAGCCGTTAGGATAACAGAGCAAGACTAAAGTGCTAGAGAACAAGAGAGCTGAAGCTCTTCAGCTGGCAGCTCTCCTTTCCCTGTGTGTAATGCTGCAGTGTATAACAGACACACCAAGACCGGCTAAAACCACCTAGGAGAGCTCATTCTAAACTGCTGATACATGGACTAATGAGCAGGAAAATGATTCTTGTTTTGGACTACTAAGTTTTGGGGCAATTTGTTATACAGAAATGGATAATTATACCTTCTCAAATAAATTCATAATTGTCTTCCAAGATTCATCTTTCCTTTTTTTTTTTTTGAAACAATTTAACTTAGTTTTGACTAGCATATGGCTGTGACAACATTTTTCAGCTGCTCTTGTGTCCAGATATACTTATGTAATTTGGCTAATGTAATAAAAGGAGAAGTGAGGTAAAGAACTTCCAGATAATATATTAAAAGAAATGGCGCTTGGCTTCCGTTTCCTCTTCCCACCTTCCTGGTGGTTACAACAAAGACATGGAGGCAGAGATTCCTTTGTCGTAAGTGGACGGTACTCTAGACCCAAGAGCAGTGAGGAATCTGGACTCCTGATGCCCTCACATCACACAGCTTCTCTTACTCTTTACCACCAACTTAGACTTTTGTGCAAGAGTCTGACTTAGCCTCCATGTATTAGCTATTGCAGCATTTGTTTGTTAAAGCAAAGTAATGAATTTTCCTTGATTAAAAAACAAAGTATCTTAGAATAAAAATATCACAGGAATGAAAGTGATACAAACGGATTAACATATGTTTTATGAGTTCTTTACAGCCAACACTCATGTTAGAGACAACTCTTGAAAATAATTTAGTAGGTACAATTTGTCATTTATGTTCTCTAGACCCTAGGCTAAGCACATATTACATATTGTCTCAGTTTTTGTATTAGTCACCTTCCCCTCACTGCAAACAAATACCTAAGGTAACTAACTTTCAAAAAGTTTATTTTCATAGTGGTGGAATTTTCAGTACAAGACATGGTGGAGCCATTGCCTCTGAAGAAGTTGCTGGTAGCAATGTTATGTAGTGTATGGTAGAGGAAAGTGTTCTTCTCCTGGCTAGGAAGCAAAAGAGGAGGAGGAAAATGACAGGATCCCATGTTCTTTTCTCAGGGTAGGACCCAGAGATCCCAGGGTCCTCCCACTAGGCCCTACTTCCTAAAATTTCCAACACCTCCCAATAGCGTTGCCCTGGGGACCAAGACATTAACACAGGGACTTTGAAAGGCATTCAAGATCCAAACTATAACAATTCTCAAAACAAATTTATAAGAATTTGATGCATAAGACAAAGTTTTATATTGGTAACTTAACTTCATAAAACATCTGTACTGAAAGATTGAATAAAAATTTGCACATCAATCTTTCTTATAAACCTATAAGGTTCTTAATGAAGTAAAAGTTTGGCAAAATTTTCTTTGCTACTGATAAACTGTGAAGCTCAAGAAAAAACATTCTAGGCTGGGTAATAGCTAAATCAATTTTTGAGAAGTAATAATAAATTTTTGTATCTTTATTTTTCATATTTGATTGGAAGTCTTTAATTGCCCTACAGTTACCAAATAATTCTCCATTTCACCTATATTGGGCCAATCCAAAATAATCTAATTTTTTGCAGCAGATATTTTGTACCATTTTTCTTTCCTTTCTCTCTCTTTCTCTCTTTTTTTAGTACAGGGGATTAAACCCAGGGACAATCTACCATGGAGCTATATCCCCAACTCTTTTAGATTTTATTTTGTAATGGGGTTTCATTAAGTTGCCCAGACTGCCCTCAAACTTGTGATCCCACTGCCTTAGCCCCCTGAGTCGCTGGGATTGCAGGCTTTGCTACTGCCCAATCTGCCTCTTCTACCATCTTAAGAAGCAGCTTGATGTTGTTGTTTTAAGACTGTAATGATGAGAGTGAAAAAGCATAATCTGCTATCGTTGATATGGTTAACTTGATTGTACAAAAATAACTCTGAGCATTGACAAAGATTAAAATTGAGTAGTTTTACGTTTTGGATAAGTTTGATACATCACTATAAGATGATTCTTTAACATTTTTATCAAATATTATTGCAATTGCACAACAACATCTTAAGAGCTACTGCCACTGAGCCTGGCATTATTATAGGGTTTATATATAGGTGCATGTGCATATATATCTCCGAAGACACCCACTTATCTACTCTGATTTTCACTATAAAATTAAACCATAAAAATCTTTTGTCTCAGCCTATTAGGCATCACAATGGAACTGCACAATGTGGCACAATTAGGTGTTCTGTTCAGAACCTCTCTGTTGTGATGGGTCAGGTTTCAGGAACATTGGCAGGACTAGGACAGAAGGCTTTAGCAACACCTGCCTGCACTCTGAACAAAGGAATATTGCATTTATCCAGTGGTATTCATCACAGGGTATCAGTTAGCCTCAAAGGGGACGCCGAGCTCCTATTCACAGCCCGGGAGAATGCTTTTCTTTTCAAAGCTCAGCATGTGACTCACCTGCATTCAGTGTCATAGGGACCACCCTCCTATTTCAAACCAGAAAGGGCCAGAACAAGTGATTTTCCATGCAACGTCTCTGAAACCCCTTCGCCCGTTTTGTAAGTGTGTGAGATAGTTCTACATAATCACATCTGGAAGGGATTGTCAAATGTGCAATGTGACCGAGTCCCAAAATTACTTCCAATTAGAAGGATATTAGAGAGTTCTTATTCAGTTAAGATAAGGACAAGCAGCGATGCAAGCCAAATGGAGCTATTTAAAGGGAGCGTGTCACTGCTTCTGTGAGGAGCTGTATTTTTAGCAAGACGGCCCTCGGAAAACATGATGATTATTTTGACAAAACAGCCTCATTTTCCTTACAAGGATCTGTACGGAAGACTAAGTTATTAATTGAGCTTTGTTATTATTATTACTTTTTTAGGTTTCTGATCTAAAGGTATTCTTCCAGGCAGTTCGTGTTTCTAATTCCTTATCATCACATTAATTTCCCTCACTTCAGAGGTGTCCAAAGGTATTACACGTGTGGTGGTAGTGCTGTGTGGAATGTACCCCAACAGGAATATTTTAGAACTGTTCAGAGGTGCCCTGTGACTTGTGCAGTCTGTTGACACTGGCATGCGTGAGCTTAACTTCTTATGCTCACACTGGGAATAAAGTTGAGGGTGACTGCACACCAGGGAGACTCCTATTAGATCCCTTCTGGTCATCCCAGTATACACATACACACACACACACACACACACACACACACACACACACACACATAGCAGCCCTTCCAGAAGGGAGAAGAACAGTTTCAGCTGCTTGCATTGCTGGGCGTGTACACAGCTGCCTAGGCTTTGTTCTCCAGCACAGAGTCAATCGCAGGAAATTTCCTCATAAAAGACAAAGAATGAGCGCAGGGGAGTCTTAAAAAAGAGGAATAGTCTCTGAAAGGTGTCAGTATAAGTGGCTTTGAACAAAAGAAAATGAAACAATGCTCACCTTAAGAAACTGAATTACCTCTTCTTTTTCTAATTGAGTAAGTGGGGAAAAGAGAGACAAGAATAAAAAAGGAATTCATTTGAAAGAAAAGATGAAGTTATGAGACCATGAATAGTGGGAGAGATGAGACTGAAAAGAGAAACTGTGGTTTGGTGTTCACTAGTCTGAAATTATGTCTATAAAATGCTACCATTTTCAGTAAATGATGACACTCTTTTTGTTCATTTTACAAATAGTTCCCAGAAAATTAATTATTTAATGCATACATTTAATGCACATAAGTGTCTATTTTGCACAAGATACTTCTTTGCCATCATATATATTGTTAAGGCCCTCCTTCCTACAGTTCAAATAGAAGCTTGGAATTTGTATGAGTTGTCGGCCTGAATCTATCAAGAGTCACTGTGGACTCTGAATGGATTAACTAATTTATCTTGATCTCCGTTTCCTCTTTTTAGAGAGATGGATGGATGGAATTGTTTTGAATGTCCTTTCTAGCTTTGGGGTTAGTTTATTATAGTAAATAGTGGCACCGCAGGGGATCCAGACTCTGTGCTCTCTCAGTGTCTGTATAATCCCTTCTACTTAAATATACCTCACCTATCAACCCTTTCAGTCTTTTTCTCGAATTTTTAAGCCCAATGATATTATTTCATCTTTATTCTCACCCTGTCCTGATGAATGTACTCCTCATGTGTTTGTAGTGACAAGAATCGTGGCCGCTGCACCTGTGGTATTGAAACTAAGAAGAAAACAGTGCTATTTATGTTCCATTAAAATGTTAATGCAATGACACCCCCTTCAAATGCATTCACATTATGTATATAGCAGAATATTTTATGAACCATACTTATTTGAAATATGAGTATTATATACATACTGCTTAACATATATTTCTCAATATAAAACACATTGGATTCATAGTAGCTGATTGTTTAATCCATATAACCATGACCTGCACTAATTTTAATTAATGAAGAAATTAAGTAATTTACCTCTAAAACATTTAACAATTGAAATAGATCAGATCCGGCTGGACCATTTGCTTTATGTTTTCTTTTTTTTCTTTTCACTTTATGTATTTAGAATTATGAAATATATCTAATAATTTTATATGCAAGAAATTTAACTCTTCAAATACTGTTATTTTACAGAATGTATAATCAAGAGCCACCAACATGCAAGTCATTAGGGAGAATGCCACTACATCACATTGTCTTATGTTCAGATAAAAAATATTGCCCTCACTGTTATATTCTCTAGTCGCAACCCAGTGGGTAGTTGTGCATTATTTCAAATTGTTCTTTAATTTTTATAATAATGTTTTTTAAAAATGCTTATTTTTGAATAGAATATTTTAGAATGATTCCATTGTTTAGATGCTCCTCAGCAGGCTCTTGGAAAATTATTTGCCCTATCACTACTACTTATATTTTACTTCAAAATCATAGCTTACAATTTTTGTGTTCATAAATGATGAAAAATTTCCATCACATTTAGTAGAAGGTTTTATACAGAATAGATAATAATAAATGTTGCTGGTAAGTCAAATATTTTCTCAAATATTATGGTTCAACAATACAAGGCTTTTGCTTTCTCTTTTCTTTTCCACTTTTTGTCCCACCGGAAACCAGATGCAGCTTCATATACAAACGATTAGTCCATTTTGGCCTATTGGCAATGAGTCCAGAGAGACGAGAAAGGAAGAGGGGCCAGCAGCTCCTCAGCACTAGACTTATTTATAGAGCAGAAGACTGCTGCTCAGCAAGGTCAGGACACTGAACTGTAGAAAACAAATCAGAGAGCTACAGAAAGTAAATAACTTGGAGCAAAAGAAATAATTCTTTAGGACCGGAGGTGCTCAGTGGTGGAGGTGCTTGTCTGGCATTCATGAGGACCCGGGTTCAAACCCAGCACCACACACACAACCAGGTATCAGAGAAGCAAAAACCAGATGAAAATCTAAATAAAGTTGTTTTTCTCTTTCTGTCCCTCACTGTCCCTCTCTTTAAAAGAAAGAAAGAAAGAAAGAAAGAAAGAAAGAAAGAAAGAAAGAAAGAAAGAAAGAAAGAATACTTTAGAGACACATCAGCTCCAGCTCCAACAGAGCGGGTTGAGGGGCAGGGGTGGCAGGGAGCCTTGACCAAAAAAGGAGACACACTGATGAATAAAGAAATTTAAAAATAAAAACAAATCCATGCATTTAAAATCAGTTTAGAGAGGATGGTTGATTTTAAATGCATGGAGTTGTTGGGATAAGCACTGCAGTGAAAACAATTCCAAAGTGTCTTGCTGGAGCGAAAGTGTTCCATGGGCCCAGGCAGCCCCTCATGCGGGGATCTCCACATGACAGCACGTAACCTGCTGTCAGGTGAGAAAAATGTCCCAGAAGCTGAAACTTGTCCACGTTCAGCTTGCACACCTGTGAATAGAGATATGGGGGTTGGGAACTCATAAAGGAACTCAAGAGCAACTGATGGAAAAAATTCTCAGAGGGTGCCTGAACCTGAGAGAGTGAAATAGACACAAATAATGATTTACCTGGACCACTCAGCCTGTGGATTCCAAGGGAGAAAAATCCCATAGTTACCAGAGCCCCATAAGAGCTATTGGGAAGATGCTCACTGCTGCCACATAAGTGTGTCTGCCCTCCAGGATGGATACCAGGTAATTCAAGTCCACACCAATGAAGGTGAAACCTGTGAAGGCTTAGTCCCTATGCCCTAAAAGTGGATATTTGTGGAAGTCCCAGAGAACCAGAAGTCCAGCAGAGACAGGAAACTCCATACCAATAGGGGCAGTGGACCAAATCTCAAATATACACCAACATATTCCAAAATCTACTGAAGTCCAAACTCCAGCAACTATAAATCCCATCTAGAACTCTACATCGCAATGCAGTTTTGATTTGCATTTCTCTGATTGCTAGTGTTGTAGAACACTTTCTCGTATATCTTTTGGCTTTTTGAACTTCCCCTGTTCAGAAGATTATTTACTTCAATAGCACATTTATTGATTGGAGTGACTGTGTTTTTGGTTTAAGTTTTTTTTTGTTTTGTTTTGTTTTGTTTTAAGTTTTTTGAGTTCTTTGTTTATTCTGAATATTAACCCTCTGTCAGAGGGTAGCAAGCCATGATTTTCTCCCATTCGGTAGATTCTCTCTTTATACTCTTTACTAATTCCTTGGCTGTGCAGGAACTTTTCAGTTTAATGGCATCACACTCATTGATTCTTGATTTTAGTTCTTGTGCTATGGGAGTCTTGTTAAGGAAAAAGGAGCTACACCAGTATGGTGATGTGTTGATCCTATTTTTTCTTCTAATAATTGTATGATCATTGGTTTAATTCCTAATTCTTCGATTCATTTCAATTTGATTTTTGTGAAGGGTGAGATATAAGGATCTAATTTCAATGGTCTGCATATGGCTGTCTAATTTGTCCAGCACCATTTTGGAACAGGCTGTCTTTCCTCCAAGCTATACTTTTCCTCTTTGTTCAATATCACATTGTTATAGATTTGTGAGTTAGTCTCAGTGTCTTTTTTCTATTCCATTGGTCTTCCTTCCTAATATGATACCAATACCATGCTGTTTTTTACAGTTGATCTTAGCCAAAAGGCTTAGAAGTCATATCATGCTGTTTTTGTTACTACAGCTCTATAGTATAATTTCAGGTCAGGTATTGCAATCCCTCTAATCAATCTCTCTCTCTCTCTTCTCTTATCTGTGAAGAATGGCATTGGTATCTTGATGGGGATTGCACTGAATCTGTACAGCATTTTCAGCAGAATGGCCATTTTAACTATATTGACTATATTATATAACTATATTATATATAACTATATTATATAAATATATTGACTATATGTAACTATATTAACCCTCTGGCAAGGGTTTCAAGGACTATATTGAATAAGAGTAGTGAGAATGAACAGACTTTTCCTGTTTCCAAGTTTAGAGGGATTGATTTCAGTTTTTATACATCAAGTATAATGTTGGCTTTGGGTTTGTCACAAATGGCCTTTACAAAATTAAGTGAAATTTCTTTGATCCATATCTTCTCCAGAGTTTTGAGCATAAATGAGTGCTGGATTTTGTCAAAGGCCTTTTCTACATCAATTGAGATGATCATATGGCTTTTGTTTCTAATTCTGCTTAAATAATGAATTACATTTCTTGATTTGCATATGTTAAACCAGCCTTGTATGCCTGGAATAAAGTGTACTTTGTTGTAATGTATTATCTTTTTGATGTGTTTTTGGATGTGGTTTGCTAAGATTTTGTTAATGATTTTTGCATCTATATTCATCAGGGATATCGGTCTGTATTTTTCTTTTCTGATATGGCTTTGTTGAATTTTGGTATCACAGTTATGGTTGCCTCATAAAAACTCTTTTGGAGCGTTCCATCCCTTTCAATTTCATGAAATAGCTTACTAAAGAAAGGTGTTAATTTTTCAATGAAAGTCTGGTAAAACAGAATCCATCAGGTCCTGAGCTCTTCCTTTTTGGAAGGGCTTTGATTGTTGTTTCAATTTCTCTACCTGATATTTGTCTGCTAAGCTGCTCAATATCCTCCTGTGTCAGTTTGAGAGTGTCCTATGTAGCTAAGAATTTGTTCATGTCTTCCAAATTTTCCAACTTGGAGGAGCACAGATTTTCAAAGTCGTTTCTGATAATCCTTTGGATTTCAGAGGAATCAGTGGTAATGTCTCAGTTTTCATTTCTGATTTTGTTGATTTGTTTCATTGCATTCTTTCTTTTGATGAGTTTGGCTAGGGGTCTGCCAATTTTATTTCTTTTTTTAAAATAACCAGCTCTATGAACAATATGGAATGTTTCATGAATTTGCATGTCATCCTTCTGCAGGGGCCATGCTAACCTTCTCTGTATCATTTCAATTTCAGTATATGTGCTACAAAATTGATTACGGTGTTCTGATTAACTACACAGAATATCCATATTACAACTTTTCTCTTCTGATTTGAGAAATAATAAAAATAAGTGACAATGTGAAATGCTTATGTGCTAAGCACATTACATGTTCAATTTTATTCAACATTATTAAACTGTCATTGAATGACTTTATTCAGTAATAAGGAATTCCTTAAACCATTGGGACTCTGAAAAATGACATCAGTTTACAACCTCCTGACACATGGACATAACCTTTGACAGGTACTACAGGGGAATGACTCTCTCATCTTAATTTTATCTATTTGATGGACATATTGTGTCACATGAAGGAATGGACTTTGAAGCCTGAAAAAGAACAATTTTCAACGTCTTCCTGTTGATCCTGGAGCATTCTCTGTCTTTCTTTCTTTCTTCCTCTTTCTCTCTTTGCTTCCTGACTATCTTGAACTGAGCACGCCCTTCTGCCATGATGTTCTGCTTCACTTTGGGCCTAGAACCATGTCATTAACCAGCCATAAATGGAACCTCTGAAACACTGAACCAAAATAAACAATTCTTCCTCTAAGTTGTTCTTGTTGGGTAATTGGTCACAGTCATGCAATGCTAACATACACAGTAGAGATAGCTCAAATGTAAACTAATACCTCAAGAAATAACTTTTCAGAAATACCACGAGGCCATTTTCCTCCAATGAACTTCCAATTTTTCTCTGGGAGTAATATAATACATCATTCTACCTACTTATTTTCCACCTGGTATTTCTATCCACCATTTCCATAACTTATGCTAATGTGGTAATATCAGTCTTTAATATTTAGCTTCTGAGGTTTGACCAGAGGACAATGTCTCAAAACAAGTGCAGACACTTTCTTACCTACATACCTGATGATTGGTCATCCAGTATATCTTTGACCTCTTTCAGGGATAGGAAGCTTAGAAATAAACAAGGTACTGAAAAAAAAAAGCATGAAAATCCTAGCATTGCAACTATTCTATAAAAAGAAAGGCAGCCAGGGCCATTGGTACAAGAAGAAATTGAACTGCATCACTTGTGAATGTCAGATCTCAGACATATCTTCCTTTCTAGGGATTCCATGCCTCTAAATGTCGGCTTTACTTGTGCCCTTACAGAGTCCAACAGAATTTTGCTGTGAATAATACATATATACACATATATATATATGTATATATTAAAAATCTCTGTCCAACATCTCACTTTTATAAAATGATGTACTATTTTATATGTTTCAAAATTAGAAAGGCTATGCAATATTAACTCCTTAAAGTGGTATTCATGTTTGGCTTTCTCCATTGGTTATATGATCTTCTCATTAATTTGAGTCATCCTATTAAGTGGCTCATGACTAATTAAAGGATATCATTACATTTTATATTGCTTGTAGATCATCTTTAAATTTCACTTCCTATAATAGAAATTAGCCTAACAGATATTTTATCCTCATTTTTATTCTGAGGTGAACATGGGAGAACATTAGTTTCATCTTGCTATATATGTATATAATTGGTATAAGTATTATGATAATTGTGTAGCTACTGTATTATGATGCTATTGGGCTAAAAAGAAGGAGGCCACACCTCTGTACCATCATTGTTAGATTGTTATCCATATGAGATGAGTTTTGCCTCATAAATGAGATGATTTGTTGGATACCACATTGCTGGAACAATCCACTGTACTTGCCAGTCATGCAGATTGAAACCTGGACCCAAAAGAAGCTTAAAAAATGAGTCTTCTGGGTCTGGTGAAGGGCACAAAAGAAGGCTGAAACTGAAGAGTAGTTTAGAATGCTGATAAAATATCTCCTACTCCCTATAAGTAGGCTGACACCTGGAAGGGAAGAAAGGCAGACAGGTATCTGTAAAGTTTAATAGACTTTCAAAGATAGAGGATAACTGATGTTGGATCAAAGCTTTGAAAAGAAGACTGCTTGTTTTTAGCATTTTCTGGAATCTTTTGCAATTTGCTATTTGTTCACTTAGTTTACAGGATGTTTATTAACTTCAATATTAATCACATTTTTATGAATATCTAAAACTACCAACAATCTGTATTATTCAGCATTTTCACATTTTTAATAGTGACTTTTACTTATGAAGTATAAATAGCTTTTGTTTTCCATTGTTGAGAATTGTTCTTTTTCAGGCTTCAAAGTCCATTCCTTCATGTGACACAATATGTCCATCAAATAGATAAAATTAAGATGAGAGAGTCATTCCCCTGTAGTACCTGTCAAAGGTTATGTCCATGTGTCAGGAGGTTGTAAACTGATGTCAATTTTCAGGGTCCCAATGGTTTAAGGAATTCCTTATTACTGAATAAAATCATTCAATGACAGTTTAATAATGTTGAATAAAATTGAACATGTAATGTGCTTAGCACATAAGTGTTTCACATTGTCACTTATTTTTATTATTTTTAAAATCAAAAGGGAAAAAATATAAGATGAATATTCATGTAGTTAATCAGAAAACAATAATAAATTTTCATTTGCAGTTCAGGAAATTTTGAGAGCCATTTTAAAGTAATGACAAGGGAATATTTTTTGCTGTTTGGCAGATATTAATATTATAGTATATAAATGAATTGACTACATTTACTGTCACGAGTCCTGGATTCAACAGTTAATATTGTTGTCCAGAAGACTGGTTCAGGACAACTCACATAAAGCAAAATCTAAGGATACTCATATTCCATATATAAATCCCATAGTGTTTGCTTATAACCTACACACATCCACTTGTATACTTTAAATCATTGATATATTAATTGTATGAATAAATTAATTATATGGATGCAATGAAAATGCTCTGTAAATAATTGTTGTATTGTATTGTTTAGGTGCTACTGACAAGAGAAAATGTCTATACATATTTTCTACATAAGCAACAATTTTCAAGTATTTTCCATCTGAGCGTGATTGAATGCCCAAATGTGGAATTCTCAGCTAAGGAGGGCTTACTGTACCATTACTACAAACTAACTACACAGGCTTTAAAGTGCATCCTAAACTTCCTTGATCCTATTTCCTTATTTATATAAATGGAACATCTCGAGGTTTGAGCAATTGCTCAGTGGTTTGCAGTGCTTGCCTGGTAAGCGCTAGGACCTAGTTTCAAATCCCAGAACCATATACACAACTAAGTGTCTGAGAAACAAAGGCCAGATGAAAAACTAAATAAAATTGATTCTCTCTCTCTCCCTCTCACTGTCTCTCTTTAAAAAGAAAAAGGAGAACCTGACAGGGTTAATGTGAAAGGGAATTGAGGTAATACAGGTGTTCAGGGCACATTATATAATTCAATCTGTTTGCACATTTTACCTTAAAGTTTAGATTTGCTGATTATAAGAAAAGACTATTGATTGAACTCATGTGAGGAAATCATTAAGTACCTTGTTTGTTATTTTAAAGGACTATAATATAAATTAAAAATAGATTTGAATTTAACTTAAAGCATATAAAGTAATAAAAAGTTTAGACATAAGAAAGTATTTCAGAAACACATGACTAAATCATTGTAAAAGTCATCATAAGGCCATCGAAACCAAATAGCAATGATTTTTGAGTGTGAAGGAAGCTGGTGCTCCAAACCAAGGCTTGGGGAATTTTTTCAGCCCCAAAAGTAATCAAGAGAAGTTCTGAATGGCTGAAAGGAGGCAGAAATACAATTAGATGTTGAAATATAGAATACCCAAATTTTAATTTCAGACACATTTATTATAGCAAAAGTATGTTCCATGTAATAATTGGAACATAATAACAAAATCATTTGTGCATTATGACCCATGGAATGTTTGAAAAATTCTTGTACTTAAAAATATTCACTGATAATCAGAATTTAATTTAACTGGCTAGTTTGTTGTTTTGTTCATTTGTGTTTTTTAATCTGGTTTCTTTTGGTTAGAGGAGGTTCTTAACATTGTGGGGAAAATATTTACTATGAGGTTATTCTTTCTGCTCTGTATTCAGGACACAGTAATGGTTCTTAAAATACATACTCTTAGCAGAAAGCTGGGAGGGCCAAATCTGGAAGGCGAGGACTCTGATTCAAGCTTTGTTTTCAGGTTATAATATACACAGGGCCTCTTGACACAGAAGCTGCTTTCAGCCAGCATATTGATTTTTATGCTTCATCTTTGTTCCTTTGCATATATTGTTTACCTGTCTTAGATTTCCAGAAACAATCACTTCAACTTGTTAAAATTCTACTTTTCTTTCAAGGCCATGCTTGTTATTTGCTCCTGAGTAGAAGGAACATATAATGATCAAAATTCTTTTGAGAATGAAAGTGGGATATATTAAGTATTATACCAAGAATATACTAATTGATTCAAACTCTTCCATTAAAACCAGCACATGTGGGGGCTACAGAGGTGGCTTAGTAGTAAAGTGCTTACCTGTCATGTGCGAGGCCCAGGGGTCCAAACCCCAGCACCACATACACAACTAATTGTCAAAAAGAAAAACAAAAACAAAAACAAAAAAATAAAACCAGATGAGCAAATAAATAAAATTGACAAATTGACTCTTTCACCTCCTGTTTCTCTCTTAAAAAAACAAACGAATCAAAACAAGGACACATGGTCACCTTAGCTCTGGCACTTACCTGCCCATCTACTTATGGCACTCTCACTCCACCACTGACTATAGCGCTGAAGGTATACACCAAGTGTTTTGCTTTTTGAACAACATTTCCAAATGTTTATAATTATCTTCTTCCCTGTGAATATGTTTTTCTCATTTCTCATTCCAAAATAATGAAAATTTCGAAATCACAGTCTATATTAACATTCTTTGTTTTATCACTGTGAAAAATATCTGAAAAAAATAGAAAAAATTATTCATATTGGCTCAAGATTTCAAAGATTTCAGTCCATGGTCAGTTGGTTCCTTTGTTTTAGGACTGAGGGAAGGCAAAACATCATAGTGGAAGGGAAGGGTGGCACAAGCACATTCATTCCAAGAGAGAGTGAGCACAGAAGAGGTCTGGGACAAGATATAGTCCCCAGTGGCTTCCACCCATGAACCCTCTCCCTTCAAGAGGTTCTACCTTCCACAGGTTCCACCCATTCTCAGTGGACTACTCAACTATCAGTGGATTAATCCCCTGTTCAGGTCAGATCCCTCCTGATCCAATCACCTCCTCAAAGCTTCTGGACACAGCTGCATGGGGGGCCAAGCCACAGACCAATGAGCCCTTGGGAGAGTCTTCATATCCAAACCATTAACACATTTTAATAAGTATAACATAATTCTTTATTATACAGCTATGAATATGTGGTGGGTTTGATCATGTTACATAACTTGCTATGATTAAAACACATTCATGATCATAAGCTATGACACTGAGAATCCCTGTTTTCATTGTCAGTTTTATACTATGACATATGATACATTTAAATAATTTATGTTATTTCTACTTAAGCATGTATATGTCTAAAATTAGGATTTGAAAGCTTTATATTGTATTTATTCTTTTTTATATTGTATATATTCTTATGGTTACTACTAAACAATATCTTGAATTTTAGAATTACAATTCATATGAGGAATCTATTGACTTCTGATATTCTTTTTTATGTTTTTACATTGCATTTCTCTTAATGTGTGCTTTTGGAGATTTGTGTACACTTATGTGTTTGTATATTTCTATATTTTCATATATATGTCTATAAATTTGAGAAAATAAATATAAAAGGCTGATGAGATTTTTGGAATGTCCTCTTTGTATAGTTAGTATAATTGCCATGAATTTGGCCAGGTATAGCTAAGCGATATTTCAGGCAAAGAACTAATAACAAAGCTTTTTACACAGTAATTTCCTGGGTAAGGTTCAACAAAGTGAAAACTCATCAGAAGCCCTGCTGGGATTCCATCAGCAAGCATTTATTTGTAGTCTCATGTACACCTGCTTACATAGTAATAATACACTAGTGAGTTAAGTCACTATGCCAATGCAAATTAGCTTTATTTTGAACCTAACACTGAAATCTAGCAGATATAGCAAGCAGACAAATGAATTACCTCTGGATGGATAGAATAAACTGAAAAAAAAACCTGTAACATGTAGCTGTTTCTCTGCTGCTTTTGAATTCATATAATCTTTTATGAGAAACCTTTCTCTAGCATCTACCATTTAGATGAAGAATTTTCAGCATACGCCTTGCTCCATTGGTGCAGCAATGTTGAGCATTACAAGCATGCCATCTGCAAAGTAATTTTTTCAACTCAAGAGATCCTGTGTGTTTAATTCAAAACTAAAATCAATTCAGCAAATATTTATAGAAGACAAACTATATGAAAGCATTGGAATAGGTGCTGGAGGTAGTGACAGGGCATAAAAGATGGGTAGGAATAACACCTGCTACAAGAGATTTCTGATATTTTAAGGGAGATAAGATAAACACTTGTACTAGTATATGGCAAAGCACCAAAGTGAGAAGGCCACAGGGGAGACAAAAAGAGCTACAGGGCAGGAGAATAACTGAACCAAATTTGATGTAATTGACAAAGCATTCGCATAGGAGATCAGTTTTAATGTCTAGTAGGATTTAAAAAGGTTGAAGGAAGTGAGAAGGAAGAGTGGAAGTACTGTCATAGGATAGGTCCAGCATGAGGAAATTAAGAGGGAAAGCAGTGTCTCTTTAGGCAAATAGCTATAAATTCAGTTTGGCTGGGGTAGAAAGTGCTTGTTATAGAAAAAGTCTGGAAAAGAGGGATAATTCAAAATTCTAATTAAGAGTAGTATTTCTAATATTTTAAGAGTATCTTTCAAAAAAGGGACTGCCACACTTAGACATTAGACCTTCATTCCATAGGTAATGGAGTTTTCTTTCCTGAGGTCCACTCCCTCTCCTTGTCTCCTCTCTTCAAAAATTACACATCAGTCTTGAGAATAATTAGGTTTACCTAAAGAAATATAAAAGAGGTTATACCAGTATCAAGTGAACTTATATGAAATTAACCTCCACACCATAATTTTCTTTCTCTTACATTAGGTGATGTATTAATTTCCTAGGTATATAACAATAAAGTACCAAAAACTGGGTGGCTTAAAAATAATAGAAATTTTTTTTTTCACCATTGTGGTGACTAGCAATAAAAAAATAAGGTAATGGCAAGTTGGTTCCTTCTGAGGCTCTCTGAATGAGGATGTTCCCTGGCACTCTTCCAGTTTCTGGGGGTGGCTGAGAGCCCTTGGCATTTTCTGGCTGTAGATACATCACCCAGTTCTGCCTCCGTTTCTCTCATGGTGTTCCTCCTGTGTTTCTGTGTCTGTGTCCAAATTATCCCCTTATATGAAAATAGTATATTGGATCTAATGATGCCAACCATAAGTTGACCAAACTTGTGATGATTCTATTTCCAAATAAGGTCACATTCATGGGTACTGAGTGTTATCTTTTTTGAGTGGACACAACACATCTCATAACAGATGGTTAGTTTTTTTGTAAGACAGCAAAGAATTAAAACAAAAATGAGCCTCAGTTTCTTAACAATGCCGTCAACAAAGGTTGCTGTAAAGATGAAAATTAACATGAAAAAGCCCAGGATGGGCAGAGTTACTATATGGTTGTTGCAGCAAATATTAGTATTCTTTAATTCAGGTACCTATTTCCAGATGAACTTTAGAAAAGAATTATTTAATTACAGCCTATACAACTGTCTGATTCTCACTGACATATCTCACTAGTTTAAACATGAGACTCAAAAAGTACATTTAGTTACTCTAAAACTTTCCTTAACCTTAAAGAAATCCAATAGAAAAGTGATATTCAGAATATTTGCAAAGTTAGTGTCTCCCAACTCTGCTTTCTCATTCTATTATAATCCTACCTATATTTATACCATACAGTGGTGTTAGAATTTGGTTAATTGCTGCATTATATTGCTTGGGTTTCTAAAATTTTTCTCTTCACTGTTTTTTCTTGTCAGTATTCCACAGCCAGACTTTAATGGTCTGGATAATTACTTGAACTTTCTACTTTACTTTGCCCTTTGGCACTAATTCATGCTAAAGCAAAGACATCATCTGACACAAAATCTTTTCAATCTCAAAAAGGTAAACTCCCATACTTTAGTTGAAGTATTGCTATTTTTTCTGAATTTTCAAAATGATTGCTTCCTCATGTCTCCATGTAATTTTTTTGTGCAAACATAACCATATGTGAATGGGGTGATTTCTTTGCTGTCAGTAAGTTGGGCATCCATAAGGGATTATATATGTGAACTCTGGAATTTATAATCTTTTGTACTCTGTTATTAATTAAAAGTACCCCAGAGACAGATTGGGAGTGACCCAGGGTTAAGGGGCTGGAGATTAAGCCTTTTAGCTTTGAGTCTCCAGTTTGAATTTGATCTAAGCTGGTAATAAACAAGAGCTACTGCTATTTGATATCAGTTTAGTGACCCATGTGAAATGAATTAGTAATCTCCATTTTTTCTGGTAGACAGGTGTCCTCACATAGCCAGAGCTGACAGCATCTGCAGAAGAGTCCAACAACTTAACGACAGAAAGAAATGGCTTCATAAATGATCTCTTATCCTGCTAGGATTGTTATTCAGTAACGCAGGAAAACACAAGAGTTTAGGATTCCAGAAGTATAGCTTGTAGAAGAACTACATGAATAAATGTGATCAGAGTGGGCTTAGTAAGACCCAGACAGTGGGTCACACAAGAATCAGGAGGTAGGACTAAAAGAAATTTAATATCTTCAGCTTCTCATTTTTTACCTTCCTGTTTGGTTGCCATGGGAATCTGTGTTTGTGGAAGAAACACTGATTGTACTTGCCCAGAGCAGGTGTGTATAACCCCTGACCATTGAATTTGGCAATTGCAGAAAAGAAGGACTGAACTGGTCAAAAAGGGAATATACTGGTAATCTGGACAGGAAGAATAAACTATGGCAAGGATGTTAGCTTTTAAAAAGATACGATACATGGAATTGAAATAAAAACAAAAGAAATTATTACTGAAATTAATGTTATTTGGATCTTGGTTTACTCTAATTTTTTGCTAGAATGAATTTGAGTTCATCAGCACCTTCACCTATTTTTCAAAAAAAAAGTGTATATTAATGCAGGTGTGTGTGTGTGTGTGTGTGTGTGTGTGTGTATGTGTGTGTGTGTGTTTTAGTAACAAAAGAGGAAAAATTGGGAAACCAAACTAAACAGGATAGAAGCACTCAATTTTATCCTTTAGTATGCTTATATATATTTTCTTTTCATGAAAATAAAACTCATTATTAGTATTTTATCTTGCTATTTTTAATAAGCAGTTGAAGCTGCTACAATTTGGGGGCAAAAATTACTTTTCTTTCTGAGTCAGGTTTGAGGGTTTGTATGAAGTTCCAGTTTTATGTATGAATGCCAGTGCTATAGAGATGTCATGGTTATCTCCTTAGCACATTTTATCTGATAGAATTCTTCAAATATACATTCATCAGTCTGTGATGCATAGCACCATGAATTTCATGTCTAGCTAAGGTCTAATCAAACTAAATTTATGAAGAGCCTATGAGCCTGTTTTCTTCATTCATTTTTAAATTTTTATTTATTTTTGGCTTCTTGTTTTTATACTATACTTACATTTGATTGATTCTTTTTTAGGTACACATAATATAAGCACATACAATAACATAATTATAAATGCATGGAGTTTATTATTCTAATTCAGTCCTCAGTTTTCCACTTCCCCTCCCTCCAATTCCCTGATTTTTTGATATACATAACAATAGAATATACATTGACATAATTATAAAAGCTTGGAGTACACATTGTTTTAACTCAGTTCCCAGTTTTTCCCCTTCCCCTCAGTTTGTCCTAATCCCTGTTCTTTGTAGATATACTTGTCAATAGGATAAGAATTAACATTTTATAAAGGCATGCAGTATAACTTACTCTAATTGAGTCCCCAATATTTCCCTTCCCCTCTTCCCTTCCCTCTATTCTACTAATTGTTCTATTATTTACTAATATGTTTCTTTTTTCAATTTAGTGACTTGTTGATATGCATATTGATGACATTCATGCACATAGGAAAGTGATGTCTGATTCATTCACTTTTACTATAAAATGTCCTACTTTTGGTTTGGACTTCTTTGTCACTTATCCAGAACCAAGCTAGTCATTTCGTATGCTTTTTTCTCTGTTTAATGTTCTCTTTGAGATGCCATTATAAACCATTTCACATCAGATATTAGGGCCTGATTATCAATTGAATATAATAGTTGAACCATATTAAATTGTCTATTTGTTTATAATATAAAACATTAATTTCCTTTGGATCAGTCTTACTACTTTGGAATTTGCATTTAGGACAACTCCAGTGGCATGTCATGGAAATGCTAAGGAGTTAAAGTGAAGTAAATCAGTGAAGAAAATATTGTAGAAGAAGGAGAACTTATATTGGAATCTTTAAAACTCCATCCTGCAAATTGTTAATATTAAAGACAAGTGACATCTATTTTTTTGCTTCTTAGGAATGGTGTTAGTACAGCACCAGACATTAGAAAATAATTACAGTACATATTCTTCATTGGTTTACTTGCCAATTTAAAATTTTCACATAAAATGCTACTTGTCTAGCAGTTGCTTCAGTACCATTTTGATCAAAATTAGTTTTAAAATCAGTTTTTTGGTCCTTAAATTGCTATCTCATTAAATTGCACTATTCCTTTAATGTGTTGGTTTTGAGACCAAAGTAGAAAATGCATTTTCCAACTGACTAATCAGAAATAATTTTGTTTCAATCTTTGCAGTTAAAATTTTTTTGAAAACATAAAATACAGCAAAATACAGGAGAATAGAGAGGTATTCAGTAGGGTTGCTGAACTGAAGCAGATATAACCAGCTACCTTCATCCCAGTTATTTGTACTCTATTTTTTTTTTTTTGTGATAAGATCTACAGAAAAGTGCTTCACTAAGGCCTGGGAACCTCTAATTCCTACAAGTGAATAGAGAAGCGGACACCATGAACTAGATAGTTTGTTTTTGTTGCTGCTGTTGAGACAAACTGAAATCCTATGACTTTGTGAGCAAATATACTTGTTTCTTATCATCTATTCTGATAATACAAGTAAAAGAGTTGGCTATAATATTATATAACATCTCCTGTAGTGCTCTGGCCTACAACACAAAAAAATTTCTAGAATAAACTCTACTTTATCCATCCATTATAGAACACATTTTCATTACATCCTTAGTTTTAGCCAAGAAAGTAGATTAGCATAAATCCCTTTAGACTTGCTATTAATGCCATTCCATGATCCATTTAAGAGGACTTTTAAATTTAATCTATTCTCCAGTCCCTGAACACATATTAGAAAAAAAATAATTATTTTTGGATTCATGGACACACATTCGTTTTAGGTCAATAAAATTGCTTTTCCTAGGCTTTTTTTTGCTGAAAAAAATATATATGCTAGCTTACATTGATTGCCTTTTTAGCCATTAAGGTAATTAAGAGTTATATTTTGCAATGAGTTTCCAAAATTATAATCTCCAAGGACTTGTATTTATAACTGCATTTTCAATCGCCAATTAGATAAAGAGTATATCATGTGAATCCACTTAAATGTGTTCAGAGCTACAATCTAATCTCTTTGTAAATACAGTGTTCATGGGTGTTTTGTAGGGTAAATTTGGTTTCAATTGTAGTTGACCTGTTTGAGTCATGATTTGACTTCTGATATATACTAACATCTGTATTATGACGAATTATGGTCCAATGTAACTTTCAAACATTTAAAATAATTGTAACAATTAAGTTTTATAAAGTATAAGCTGAAATAAACCAAATGAGAATAAAATTATTAAATACAATAGCTATAAATCATATAGTAATTTTAATAGTAAATCAATGAAACACTTTCAAGAAACATAATTTTTAAGTTTCTTTTTTATAAAGCATATAATTTGAAGATTAACTAGACATAGTAAAATTCACTATGATTTTGTTTCTTGGTTGTAATAATACGAAGGTTCTATATTAATAATTTCTTTTTAGAGAAAGAGGGACAGTGAGAGAGAGAGAGAAAGAAATGATCAGTTTTTTATTTAGTTTTTCACGTGGCTTTCGTTGCTCCCATACTTTATTGTGTACGTGGTGCTGGGGTTCAAATCCATGTCCTCACATGCCACAGGCAAGCACCATCACTGCTGTTCAAGTGCTCCAGCCCCATAATAATTTTTTTAATAAAGAGAGAGGGACAGTGAGAGAAAAAGAGAATCAAACTTTTTCGTTTTTCATGTGGCTTTCATTGCTCCAACACTTCATTTTGTGTGTGGTGCTTGGATTGGAACCTATGTCCTTGTGCATGCCAAGCAAGCGCCGGAACTACTGAGCCACCATTTTTATACTTGATAACTAGTATTCAACCTCTTTATTGAAGGTTAACTGACATACCCATCATGAAAGAGATCATGTAAATTTTCCATGGGTTTATTCCACTGTAAATTAATATTCTTTGCTTTTTATTTATTTTTTTAAATCTGTACCATTCAACTGCTTTTCAGAAAATAGGTACCAATAATTTATGTTCTGTGTGGAGCTGGCTTTTAGAATGGTATGTTGAATGAATATCTAACTGGCTTCTACATAAAGAAATATAGATGGAATGATAGTTTTATATTGCTAAATGTTTGATTGCTAACAGGAAAAGAATGGTAATTTCAAATTATCACACAGTTTCATTTGTTTGATAGTGGAGTCATAAAGTATTGGCTCTTCTGCTAGCAAATTTATTTAATCAAATTTTAACATATAAAGGTATTCCTAGAGCCTATGTTAGGTTAAGGAGTGAACGTTGTAAGAGTTCTGAAGTTAAAAACAAAACAAAACAAAATGTGAAAGAAGTGTTAAAAGTGAGTGTAATATGTTTGAGAGAATGGCAGCAAACAACAATAACAAAATATTTCTTAAATCAAATAAAGAGATAATATGCACGATTCACCTTGGCACAACCTGTAAATTTGCTCTAATGCTTTAATATATTATTTCTATTGTGACATCCATGGATGGATGTTGTAAAACCAAACTACGGTTTGGAGTTATTACTGTGGCAAATGTGTAGCAAATGACTGACAAAGATAGAAAATTGAAAGTTGAAATAGATGAGTACATTAGTCTGGCAAAAAATGTGAAATAGGTAATGAAAATGGAAAAGAGGAGAAGAATAATTTTGATGGATATTTTACAGACAAAGGAATCAATATTTGCCATTTGGTTGCGGGGAAAAGCACCAAAGGAAAAAAAGTGAAAGATGCTACAGATTTTTCTTCTTCTCTTGTTAACTAGAAGAAGAGTGATACCCTTAACTACAACAACAACAGCAACAAAAGGGAGGACCTAAGAGGAGTCCAGATGGGGAAGTGAAAAAGAAATGTGACAAATTTGGCCTTGAACATATTGACGTGTGAATTCTAGAAGTCAATTCTGTCATCTACTAGAAAGTTACAAATGGAACATTGCAGCCCGGAAGAGAAATTGACAATGGAATATAACTTCTTGTTTCATTTGCTGAAGGGACTGTTGAAGCTGTGGAGAAACCTAAAATCCAAAGAAAAAAAGACTAAGGAGAAGGTGACAAATAAATTGAAAAGCAAACATTAAGAAAATGCTTTTAGTATAGAACAAATTGCTTTCTCTTTAGTACAGAGTGGATCCAAACCTGTCAGAAAAAGGGAAATTTTCAAAACACCAGAAAGTGGAGACCTAAGGAATACAGCACAGAACCAGAGAAAGTAGAATGAAAGGGGTCCATTGGCACAACGTGTGGGGTTGGAGAGAGTAAGAAAATGGGCTATTTTACTTTGGGGATAACAAAATAAAAGTAGTGGTTGAAGAAGAGCAGAGAGTGGAGAACAGGAACACCTTCTGCTGCAGGTCTGCACTCATGGGCAGTAAGGATAGGCGATGGTCAGTGTGGTTTTGAGGCCTTGGGAAAAGGAACTTAATCACTGCCTCAGGTGGTTTCTCCATGTTTTTGTGATAATTAATTATAATTGTCAGGTTAAAATACAATTTGATTGTGAGGTTTCATGACTTTTTTTTTCCCCAGCAAAACTTTACAGATGATAGAAAAGTAGGGCAGGATTGAGAGATGAAAAGAGTTAAAGAATTCAAAGTAGTGAAATTTACAATCCATCAGTGGTAGAAAATTAATGATATGGGGGATTTAAATGGCTGAATTTTCACTGAAATGGCATGAAATGGCATCTAGTAGCTTGCGATTTGGGGAAAGCAGCTGTAACACGTATGGTTAAGAACTTAAAAATAAGATCATGAAAGTGAATTTTACCAACAACCTGAAGACTTTTGGTTTCTGGTAAAGGAAGGATTGAATATCCTCATGCAGTTTTATTCATTTCCAAAACTACATTAAAATGATGGTATTGGGACATATTCATGACTCAAGTCAACACAATGATAAGGCAAGAAAAGAAGGTAGCAAAATTATGGAAAATGGAAATATTAGTGAATGACAAATGATATAGCAGTTTTGAGGAAGCGAAACCTTAATCATTGGACAAAAAGCTTAGAAGCAATTAATTTATATTGTATTCCTCCAAATCACAATTGTTGATCTAGTATTTATGATGTTAGAAGACCAAGAAGCTATTAGACCCCAGTCCCTTCTGACCTTTTCTAGGTCTAGAAACCAATTCTGTTAAAATCAGCAGAACACTCAGAGTTCATTCTCTGGGGTGGGTCAGCCAGAGGCTAAGCACAAGTGAGCAGTGATGCTTTATGGAAAATGATGGCTTTAACTGAAAGTTTAAAAACCAAATCTTGTTGTCTCACAATCCCTGTCTCCATCTGAAAAAACATAATGGGATCCAATAGGATATTTTTGATGCTTCTCTAGGGACAACCAAAGTGAAAAATCCAAAACTAAAATGAAAATTTCTGAACAGAAATGGTGTAGCAAAGTCACTCCACAATAAAGAGTCACAGTGACTTTATTTCCACATGCTGTTTTGGAGATGTTTTCCTTACAGGTGATGAATCTGAGACAACTAAGAGGAGAACTTGATACGAAATTTGGCATGAAGTATTAAAATAGAAAAACAAATTTCAGAAAAGAGAGACTATGAAATAAGAAGCTTGAATAATGGAAATATTAATTTATAAATATAAGATGATAAGAAATATTCCATTCAAAAAAAGAAAACTATGGAAATTAATTATTAGAAAATAAAGTAGCTTTTGGTGCATAAAAATATAAGAGGAAAATAGGTAACTTTACAGAGGAGGTAGACTATAGAAAAGGTCTCATAAAATAAAATGACAAGACTAAACAATGAAAACAAAAAGAAAATTAAGAAATTGGTATAGGACTCCTAATATTTGAATAATATGGATTCTAGAAAGAGAGAAGCAGGAAAGGGAAAAGAGAAATTTGCAAATAAATAATTGAAGAAGTTCCCCACAATTTCAATATGAGATTTCAATCAAATTTCTCACTGATTACCCAGTAAAATATATGAAAATAGTAAATTGCAAGGCACATCACTATGATAATTTAGAACAATGTGGACACATATTTAGTCTAAATATTCCCAAATTGGGAAGAAATTGCTTTCATATGAAAGAAATAAGATGGTACCAAACACTTAAGTAGCAGCCAAAACTAGAAAATAGAAGGCAAATGGATGCCACTTTGAAATTCTGAGGGAAAATTAAATTTAATACCCAATTATGCAATAAACTAAAGGTAGAAAAAAGATATTTCTAGACATACTAGCTTTCCAAAACTGTGATCTACATTAACTCTTTTTGAACAACGCTACTGGAAGATTTTTCTCCTATGATACCAGGAAGTAAGCACAGAAGAAAATAACATGGCATTTGTGACAAATGAGATTTCACACAGTATAAGGAATCTCATCATGATGGCAAATGAAATCCTGAAACAATAACTTTAGAACATGTCTTGACACAATCAGTATAGTTGGGAGAAGGGTTAAAATCTCTGGAGAGATGTTTAAAAGAGGATTAAAGATAGTACAACAAATTTGAAGACAGTAAAAGAGAATGTATTCAACTTGGTGAGCATTTGAGTTTGAATATGAAACATTGAAAATGTCAAAATAATACAGTAGTTAGTTTTAGAGAAAATAAGGAAAGCATAACATGTTGAACACATTAGTTCTAAATATTATTTTATGAGGCAAACTGTTGCAAACAATGAATTATTATCTAATAACAGTTAAATTCTATTTTGTGAAGACTTTGTAGCAAAGATGTAGATGATTAAAATGTTAATTTTTAAACTATCACAGGGAAAAATTCAATAGCTAATATTTAATATGTGAAAATAGAGAAAATTAATATAATCAAATTTCTTATAAAAAATGACTTTAAATTTTAAAGTTTGTTAATAGATATAGAAAACAGGAATTCAGAGGGTTAATTCATAAAACCTGTGCTTTTTTGTCTGTATAAAATCTGCATTATAATCTTGTCAAAATTATAACACAGTTTTTAATTTTTATTATTTTTATTACACTAAAATTGAGATAGAGGTAGTAATGGGAATGACAGCATAGGAAAGTTTTAGATTGAAGATTTTGGAGAAGGAGAGATGTAGAATGAAACTAGAGTCAAATTGCAGCTCCAGGTGAGGGAGATTAGAACTGCATAGGCAGTCAGGGCACAGTGGCACCTGAGGAGGTCATGGGCAGAGACAGACACATAAGCCCACCAAGAGCATTCCCAAATAAGTTCCACTTCCAAGGTGACGAAGGTGCTTATGGACATGAGCAGGGGAACCAATCAGGCAGACACTTCTGTCCCCAGGCAGGTGAGCAGTAGATCCAATAGAAAGACTAACATCCATGTATGGATGTGGAGGTGACCCATGAGCCACCATAAGGAGAGTGTGCAGAGGGGAAGAAAAGAAACATAGAGGGAAAACCCAAAGCACAAGTCAGTTGTTCTCTATGGGACTCCGGGCTTCAGAGTACCTTCTTTTGGAGAAGTCTGTTACTTTGTCAATTTTGTCCTTGGAATAAATCTGCTGCTTGATAAATCTCTTTGTGTCCTGTTCTTCAATTCTTTTCTGAGTGGAGAAAACAAACTTGAGACCCCCAGATGGCATCAGCGGAGTGGACCCAGGAAGTAGATGCAGTTGAGGCTCCAGGAGCTGAAGAGGTAGAGGAATTGCTGATACAGTATTGGAAGGAATAATATGTGGATGATGCTAAGAGCTAGCTGTTCATCTTTTGGGATGAGTGTAATGAATAAATCCAAAGAGAATAATTCAATTTGCTGATTGATAGCTCTAATATTTGAGGGGAAAATGAAGCACATGATCAATGAAAGCTAAGGCAATGAAGCAACTGAAAGTTGAAAATCTGCACTGAAATATAAAAGCAACAAGCTATAGACTCACTGAAATGTTAAATTGTAGCATTCAAACATATTTCTCCACGATTCTGCACCTCCAATAGATATGCCCCCAGGTTTATGATATTCAAAGGGAGACTTCTCATAGAGAGGGAAGGATTTGCTATTTTTTACAAAACTGAAATAAAATAAATGAAAGCTTAGAATTACCTTCCATCAGGAGTCATACAATTCATACATACTATTACCTTATTTCTTCTTTCTTCTTTTTTATTAGATGAATATGGACTTACAATTGAGGAGAAAACGTCAAACAATCAAGAACAAATGTATATATAGTTAGTTATTCAAGGCTAATGCCATGTCATGGATGCCCAGCTTGGGTTCCGCATGTTGGTCTTTCCCCCAGAAGACTCCCTGAAATAAATGGGTATCTCATGGAGGTCAGAGATCACCTTCTGAGATGATTTCCCCATATTCCCAACCTCCAGTCTCCTATATATTCTTCCTAAGCCCTCTCCTCACCCTGTCCCCCACCCTGCACCATCAGGTATCCTAGGCAATCATTCCCCTGTTGAGTTAAGAAACATACAATTTGAGGTTATTATTACCTTAGCCATCTAACATACTGCTTCTCAAAGTATACTAGCTTCCACAGATGAGAGAAGCCATTCGGTGCTTGATTCTCTGAGACTGGGATACTTCACTTAACATAATTCTTTCCGTCTCCATCCATTTGATTTCAAAAGCCATAACTTCTAAGTTAGGAACACTACCGAGTGTTCCTAATAGCCTCAAATCATACCAAAAATTGTTGAAAATTCTTTTCTTACCTCATGTATTTTCATCATACAAACTAAATTTTGGGGACAAGTTATAAGACAAATGATTGTTTTCTTGTCATGGTACATTGGGCTAAACATAAGGTAAACTGCAAACTCTTTCTCACTATAAAGCTTTATAAACAGTCAAAGTGTTGCAAGCAAGAGGCTAACATGGATGGACAATTTGTGACTCTATTTATTTATTTATTTATTTTTATTCATTCAACATAGTATTACATTTAGAAGGGAATGGTTGCCACACAACCATGAACACATGCATAATGACAGAGCAAGCCCCGGATGATGCCAGTTCATGTTATCAACTCTTTGGGTTGTCCCTGATCCCATTTTCCCCTAATTAACCCCCTACGTTAGTTGGGTTAATCATGAAAGTCGAAGGTTCTATACTGGGTTGATAACCCCCCTACTCCCTCCCTCACTCCAGCTGCCTTGATGTCCCTCCTATTTCCTCCACCCCATCCTGCTCCCCTCCTTTCATCCCCAAGCATCATAGGCAAGGTTCCCCTTGTTCACGTAATAATTCACCCATGTTGATGTTGTTATTAATTTAGCCAACTTTCAGTCTGTTTCCGATTGCATTCCAGCTGCCACATTTGAGACAAAATTTTCAATCATCCCTTGAGTCTCTGAGTTTGGAATATTTCACTCAGCATAATTTTTCCCATCTCCATCCATTTGGCTGCAAAAGCCATAATATTGTTCTCTATAATAGCAGAGTAGAATTACATTGTATATATGTACCACAGTTTTTGAATCCACTCATCCAGTGATGGTCATTGGGTTTGTTTAGCTATAGTAAATTGAGCTTCTTACAAACTGATGAAGCTGTATCTCTGTAATATGCTGATTCTAGCACTTTTGGGAAAATACCCAGGAGTGGGATAGCTGGGTCATAAGGAGGTTCCAGGCCCAGTTTTTTGAGGAGTCTCCACAATGCTTTCCAGAGTGGCTGTACAAGCTTGCAGTCCCACCATCAATGTGAAAGTGTTCCTTTCTTCCCACAACCCCTCCAGCATCTGTCATTGTTTGTATTCTTCATTTTTGCCACTCTGATAAGAGTGAGGTGGAATCTCAGTGAAGTTTTGATTTGCATTTCTCTAATTGCTACTGATGTAGAACATTTTCTCATGTATTTATGGGCTTTTTGGACTTCCTTTATTGAGAAATTTCTGTTCAGCTCCCTAGCCCATGTATTGATTGGATTATTTGTTGTTTGGTGTTCAGTTTTTTGAGTTCTTTGTATATTCTGGTTATTAGCCCACTGTCTGAGGTGTAGGCAAAGATTTTCTCCCATTCTGTAGATTCTCTTTTGACATTTTTGACTAATTCTTTAGCTATGCAGAAGCATTTTTGTTTAATGGCATCTCATTCATTTACTCTTGGCTTTAATGCTTGTGCTATGTAGTCTTGTTAAAGAAGGCAGTGCTAACACCTATGTCATGTAGTGTTGATCCTACTTTTTCTTCAAGCAGTTGTATAAATGCTGATTTAATTTCCAGATCCTTGAATCATTTTGATTTGATTCTTGTGCAGGGTGAGAGGTAAGGATTCGATTTCAGTTGTCTGCATATGGCTGTCCAGTTTGTCCAGCACCTTTGTTGTACAGACTGTCCTTCCACACTATGCTTTTGCCCCTTTATCAAACATCAGATAGGTAAAGATTTGAGGGTTCATCTTAGTATCTTCTATTCTGTTCCATTGGTCTTCATTTCTGTTATGATACAAAAACCACGCTGTTTTTGTTCCTGTAGCCCTTTAGTATGATTTCAGATCAGGAATCGTGACACCTCCTGCTTGCTCTTTCTTGCTTTGTAATGTTTTGGCTATTCTGGACCTTATGTTATTCCATGTGAATTTGAGAATTGCTTTTTCTATATTCATGAAAAATGACATTGGTATCTTGATGGGGATTCCATTGAATCTGTATAGGGCTTTCAGCAGAATGACCATTTTTATTATATTGATCCTGCCTAACCAAAAAAATGGAATGTTTTTCCATCTACTCAGGTCTTCTGCAATTTCTTTTTTAATTGTTTGATAGTTTTTATTGTAGAGGTTCAAAATATCTTTTGTTAGATTGATGTCCAAGTATTTTATTTTTTTGAGGAGATTGTGAATGGGACAGAGTTCCTGATTTCTTCTTCAGTGGATTTGTTGCTGGAGTATAGGAAAGGTAATTATTTATGAGTTTTGATCTTATAACCAGCCACTTTGATGAAATTGCTTATAAGATCCAGGAGTCTTCTGGTTGAGTTTATTGTGTCTTCTAGTTACAGGATCATGTCATCAGCAAATAGAGACATCTTGACTTCCTCTTTTCCTATTTGAATTCCTTTGATTTCCTTCTCTTGTCTGATAGCTCTGGCTAGGGATTCAGGGACTATATTGAATAAGAGTGGTGAAAGTAGATATCCGTGTCTTATTCCTGAATTCAGTGGAAATGCTTTCAGTCTTTATCCATTAAGCATAATATTGGCTATGGGTATGTCATAAATGAATCTTACAAAATTAAAGTATCTTCCTTTGTCCATATCTTCTCTAGAGTTTTGAGCATAAAGGGGTGCTGAATTTTATCAAAGGCCTTTTCTGTGTCAGTTGAGATGATTATATGACTTTTATGTTTAATTCTATTTAAGTGGTGAATTACATTTTTTGATTTGCATGTATTGAATCAGCCCTGCTTTCCTTGAATAAAGCCCACTTGATAATGACATATTATCTTCTTGATGTATTTGTGGATCCAGATAGCTACAATTTTATTAAGGATTTTTGCATCTATGATCATCAGGGAAATTGTTCTGTAGTTTCCTTTTCTAGATATGTCTTTTTTGGATTTTGGTGTCAGGGTTATATTTTCTTCATAAGAAATATTTGGGGGCTGATAATTTGTCTCAGTTGTTACACCTCTTGCCCGGCATGCACAAGTACACAGGTTCAAACTCCAGCAACCCACACACACAACTAAGTGTCAGGGCAAGGAAAGCCATGTGAAAAACTCAATAAAAATTGATTCTCTCTGTCTCTCTGTCCTTCTCTCTTTAAAAAAGAAGAAGAAGAAGAAGAAGAAGAAGAAGAAGAAGAAGAAGAAGAAGAAGAAGAAGAAGAAGAAGAAGAAGAAGAAGAAGTAGTAGTAGTAGTAGTAGTAGTAGTAGTAGTAGTAGTATAGTAGTATTTGGGATGGTTCCAACCTTCTCAATGTCACAGAAAATTTTGTAGAGGATCTGTGTGATCTCTTCTGTAGAGGTATGGTAGAATTCTGCCATGAATCCATCAGGTCCTGGGCTTTTCTTTTTCTGGAAGGCCTTTAGTTGCTCTTTTGATTTCACTACCTGAGATTGTTTGGTTTAGAATTTCAATATCCTCCTGCATTAATTTGGGAATGTCATACATGACAAGATATTTGCCTCTTTCTTCTAGATTACCGAACTTGGAAGAGTATAATTTTTCAAAATAAATTCTGATAATCTTCTGGGTTTTGGTTGAGTCAGTGGTGATATCTCTGCTTTTTTCTTTGATTTTGTTGACTTGCTTTACTTCATTCTTCATTTTGGTGAGGTCAGCAAGGTATCTGTCTATCTTATTTATTTTTTCAAACAACCAACTCTGTTTTGTTGATAATTTGCATTTTTCGTTCTCAATTTTATTGATTTCAGCTCTAATTTTAGTTATTTCTTGTCTTTATTATGTTTGGTATTGGATTGTTCCTCTTTTTGTAGGGATTTGTGTTGGAGCATAAGCCTATTTATTTGGGCTTTTTCCTGATTTTTGATGAAGGCACTCAGTGCTATAAATTTACTTCTTAAGAATGCTTTCATACTATTCCAGAGGTTTTGATACATTGATTCATCATTCTCGTTCATTTCCAAGAACTTCTTGATTTCTGTTCTCATTACCTCTTTTATACATTCTTTGTTTAAGAGGGTATTATTCAATTTCCAAGTATTTGAGTAGTTTCTTTTACTTTTCTTGCTGTTAATTGCTAAGGTCATAGCATTCTGGTCTGACAGGATACATGGGACTATATCAACAACTTTTTATATTTGTTAAGGTTATCTTTCTGGACTAGGATGTGGTCTAATTTGGAGAAGGATCCCTGAGCTGCTGAGAAGAAGGTAAAACCAGACAACTTGGGATGGAATATTCTGTAAATGTCTGTTAAGTCCAGTTCATTTATAGAGCTGTTTAATTAGAGGTATCTTTATTGATTTTTTGCTTTGATGATCTGTCTATTCTTTATAATGGTGTATTAAAGTCCCCCAGTATTATTGTGCTGAGATCAATGAGGGCTTTAATGTCCTTGAATATTTTTCAATATATTTGGGAGTGTTGTAATTGGGGGTGTAAATGGTAACTATCATTATGTCTTCTTGGTGAATTGTTCCTTTACTATGATATAGTGACCTTCTTTGTCCTTTCTGACTAGTTTTTGGTTAAAATTAACTTAATCAGATATAAGGATCACAACACCAACTTGCTTTTTTGGGCCACAAGCCTGGTAGACATTTTGCCAGTCTTTCACTTTTAGTTTGTGACTATTTTTGATTGTGAGGTGTGTCACCTGAATATAGCACATTGTTGGATTCTGGTTTTTGATCCAATAAGCCAATCTGTGTCTTTTGATTGGGGCATTGAGTCCATTCACATTCAGAATTAGAATAGGCATGGGAATCTGTGTCCCTGGCATTGTGACTATTGTTATGTTTTATGCCATCTTGGATATCTTTTAATGTGTTTTGTGATTATTGACTTTCTTCTTTTTAAGGGTTTTGGATGTTATTTGCATGTTCCTCTGAATGAAGTATGTCCTTGAGAATTTTCTGTAGCACCGACTTTGTGTTCATGTACCTTGCTAGCTTAAATTTATCATGGAAGTATTTAATTTTCCTGTCACATTTAAAGCTAAATTTTGAAGGGCATATAATCTTTGGCTAAAAATTATTTTTTTCAAAGTTTGAAAAATGCTATTCCATGCTTTCTTGCCCTTTATTGTCCGATCTGAGAAATCCATAGTGATCTGAATTGGTCTGCCTCTGAATGTGATTTGGTATTTTTCCCTGCTGCTTTTAGGATTCTTTCCTTGATTTCTCTGTTATACATTTTATAGGTGATGTGTCTTGGTGAATTTATCATTTGGTTAGGTCTATTTGGTGTTCCATAGGTGTCTTGAATTTGATTTTCTGGATCATTTCTGATGTGGGGAAAATTCTCTTTGGCAATTTCACTTAGAAGCTTCTTAATGCCCCTGTTTGTGTTCAATGTTTTCTTCAATACCAACTACTCTCATGTTTTTTCTTCTCATCTTGTAAAAAATTACTTGGAAGTTCTGATCATGCACATAAGTTTATTTTCTTGTCTGTCCTCCTTGAACTTAATGTTGCTCAGCCTGTCTTCATTATCTGATGTGTGTTCTTCAAGAGCTGAGGTTCTATTTTCTATTGAGTTTATTCTGGTATTAGTATTTTCCAATGAGCTTTTTATTTGGTGGACAGTGTTTTACAGTTTTAATAGCTCTGCTACATCTTTTTTCAGAATGTCTAGCTCTTCATATATGTGGTTTTTCATCTCCTGAAATTGCTCTCTTATCTCTTTCCTTAAATCTTCTTTCAATTCTTTGATTGAATTGCTAATCATATTGTTTATAATTTTTTCTAGGTTTTCATCTAGGACTCTGACTGTGGACTCCTTGGATGGGGAGCTGTGGGGATTGCTGTGGAGGATTGCTTCCCTTTTTCCTCATTTTCAGTTACAGGGCATGTGGCTTGAGGTCCAACACTGAATAATTATTTTGGGGGCTTATTGATAGTATTGGAACTTCTCATCTCTTTGCTCAATTGGGCTGGTGTACAATTTAGATAACATTATTCAACGGCTGGCATCCCTATCTGTGAAGTATTGTGGACCTTTAGGATTTCTAATACCTCAGGGGATACGGGGTAGAAGTCAATAACTGGAGCCAACACATACAACAATATCAAATGTGACTGTTAAAGTGATTAGCATCTATAGGAGCAATCAAATTAGCATTTTTCTTCCATGAGCGCTCTCACACTATACAGGGTTAGAAAGCAAACACCTATTTTCAAGTATGGCATTCACTTTAGTTTACAAGGGCCTTTGTAGATGAAAAAAAAATTTCTAGAGAACAAAGGGAATGAGGTAGGAAGGTAGTATGGAACTCTTGAATTAAGCTATAGAGCTACAAGATAGTAGAGATGAGGGAGGCTATTCTGCTAGAAATAAGGAAAAGATAGAAATGGGATGAGAGCCAACTAATGATTTTGAGGGAGGATGAGAGAGATCAGAATACAGTTTAGGAATTGACAGAGTAATGGCAAGAAGAGGGTAGTAGAGACTGGGGGTCTTTTCAGTCCAAGGAGACTGCAATATTGCAAGCAGCCACAGTTCAAACCCCAGGAGTATGTACACAGCAGTCAAACACAAGAAAACATCATAACAGTAATAGTAAAAACAACCAAACAGACAAACAAACAAAAATGCATACACCCAGGAACACCAATTTCAAAAACAATGACAGAAAAATAAAAGGTGGGGGAAGAGTTGGGAAGGTTCTGAATTATTACTGCTGAGGTCAAAATGTACCGTGGGAGTATGTGTTCATAGCTGATTTCTAGGGGTGGTCACTTCCCAGTTGAGATTATATGGGGGAATGAGTTTTGTTGATGTCAGCTGACAGTGAGATTTCTAGGGGACCTCTCAGTAATTTTCTCCTGTAGAGGGGTTGCAAACATTCACCTTTTCTGCTTCCTGTGAGAAAAGCTTCAGGGCCACCGGAGTTGCATTGTTATCCTGTTAGTGTCTGCCTGCCCAAATTCCTGTCTCTCTTCTGCCAGGGACCAAGGAGCTTCTGGGAGTCTTCTGGGTCCTGGTGTAGCTGTAAGGGACTCTTGCTGTTCCAAGGAGAGTGGCTGGCCTGGACTGAGTTCTCTCAGGACCATTATTGCCCCACTCTTGGATGTCTTGAGGTCCCCACTTGCCCCAAGACATGATATGCGAGGTAGTCCGAACCCAATCAAGGGGAGGCAGGTATGAAAGAGATACCAGCCCAGCTAGACCAGTGTTTGTGGAGGTCACAAATGCAACGACGAGGGAGCGTAGAATCCTAGTCCCACTTGGAGAGCCCAGGACCTATGAGTTTGCTTCCGTACACTGAAATCAGGGTCTGAAAGTAAAGGAAGGCACTGGGTCCAGGCTGCCCCTTCTGTTCATAGGTCACTGAGTCTGATTCTAGCCACTTCCCTGCCTGAGAATTTCAGGCAGTATCCATTGGATCTGCAGTCTGAGTCCTCCCTGGTTGATTAGTTCTTATTGAGTGTAATTCTGATCAGACTCCACCTGTAGTTCAGGCATATGCAGGAGTGGTCAGGAAGCCTCTAAATGCCAGTCACCAGACTAGTAGGAAGGGTCTGCCAGGCCCACACAGCCCCCAGGGCAGACGGTCAGAACACTGGGGACTTGGAGCCCTTCCTCCAGACTGAGTTCCCTAGTCCACTCTGTAGCGGGTGGTTCTGGTTTCAATATTCAAGAAGCGGTGTCCTGTACCACCCTCCAGGAGGTTTCAAAATGATGGTGCCACCAGGCTTCTTCACAGGATCAGATTTAGGGTCTCTAATTTGTGTATATTAAAGCAGACTACAGCAGCCCAGAAGCACAGGGATCCCACACCCAGGAACTGCTGAGCACTCACTGGTGTGTCTGAGTTTTTAATTGTGTGCAACTTCCTCCCCTCTTAGGCAAATTCCCCACTCCCTGGCTGGGTCACTGGAGCTGGAACTTTTAACTTGTCCATGGCTTTGGTTCCATATCACTAAACTTCCTTCTTTGGATAGTAATGAATTTGGGGAGAAATTTTGCTGTTCACCCACCTCACAGTAAGGCACTTCTCCCACTGTTGGTGTCCTCCATTCATGGGGAGAGATTTTGTTTCTCAGCACTGCCACAGGTCACCCTGACAGAAAAAAAAAATGAAATTAACAACCATTTGTGACTTTTAACTCTTCCAAGAGTGACTATTTTTATGGTAGCAGTTCTCTTATGTGAGGAAAGTCACTTCCATCTTATCTGTTTATTCATTTTTATCATTTCAGCGAACAAGTGCAGCAAATCGCCATGGAGAAGGGAGAAGAAAGGAGAAAACAGGATGGTTTTTAGATTCTAACTTGTATATTAATATAAAAGTATAAATGACAACAGCAACAACAACAAAACAACTGGTTTAAGGAGTTACTGAGAGAGCAGGAGTATGAAATTCCACTGTGGAAATTATGTGATCACTTTCCTAAAAATAACTATACTTTAATTGCCTAAGAAAAATCTACATACATAAGAACCACTGTGGAAAATGAACCATTGTGATGAAGGAAACAAAGAGAAATTAAATTCAAATCAGAGTATTTGCTTAATAGCTTAAGCAGTTGCTGATGTTTATATATTATGTTAAGAATTATAAAGCTTGGATAATGAATTTGTTGCTTTTTAAAAAGTCATGAACATTTCAACTCACCACTTCCCATACTAAACAGATATGCAAATACTGTTAAGATGATTGTCTATTTTACAATAAGGTTAATTTTGGTAAAAGGCACATTAACTCTATAATCATAATAGGGCTAATCAAGACTTGGTTTGATAAAGAAAGCAACAAAGGTAAATGTTAAAGGAAAAAAATAGCCAATTTAGGTAATTTAGGCCAATATAATAATTTTTGTTTTTAAATAGAAGGGTAGGATTCTTTTGGCCTGATGTAACATGAAAAAGAGATGATTTCTTTTCACTTACCGTCTATTGGGGAATGTATTAAATTCATTCTGATTGTATTATTAGCAGCATAAAGATGGTAAAGAATCTTGAAAATCCATAGTTGTGATCTAGTTAATAATGAATTTATATTTTGCAAAAAATGTAATAAAACTTCTGTGAATTTTATTCTCTTCAGTCCTCATTTATTTCCATAAAATGATCAAAGTATTTGCACATACATGCATTTTATTTTCAATGCACTAATGAGATGTTAAATAAAAATGCTCCTTTTTAACATTGGAAATGATTTTAGTCCTTAGCCATTTTGAAATTTTCTTTTTAACTAGGCCATCATTCTGCGTAACTCTGATTAAATGATATATTTTAACCACACATTCAAAATTTTGAAAATGCAAGGGGACCTCACATTTCATCTGTTCATGCTTATTGGGAGGCAACAGAGGCTCAGTGTAACTTCATGATTTGACCTAGTTCACTTAGTTAATTGAATAATTAGGCTTCATAAGTACTATATACTTGTTTTTCACAAACAAAAAATCATAAACATTTTAAAGTGAGGAAAAAAAACATAAAATGATTATATGACTTGCTTAAGTACTCATAACTCATCGATGGAAGATGTATTATCTTGTGGAGTGGTTATATCTAAATTTCATTAATTTTTAATCTCATTAAATAACTGTCATGATCTTTTCTCTGAACTCTAGACTTTCAATTTCAACTGTCCATTTGACATCTGCAAGTCCTTTAGAAATCTCAGATATAACACATTCAATATTGAACTTATAATTTTTATGTTAAAATTGTTTTCTCGCAGCCATTCCATTATCTTGGCCATCTCAACTCATCATGCGATCATATTGTTTAATCCATCAACTTAGTAATCATTAGAATCTCCCTTTTCCAGAACTATGACATTGAAGTCATCTTGGTTCTACTTCTAAGATAAACATTAAATGGGTTGTCTTTTCTCCACTGCCACTGTCATCTCACTCCAGAACAATCTCAATTGTCTTCTCTTCAGGGCCATCTCATTACCAACTTTACCGTGACAGCCTTTCCATCTCCACACAACAGCCCCCATTACCTATGATGAGAATGAATAAGATCATATAAGTCTTCTGCTGAAAAATTGTGAACAGGTAATTCTACTTAAACTGTTCACCATAGTTTATGATTTCCATGATCTCACTGCAGCCTAATCTCTTTAAAATAATCTTTTAACACTTTCTCCATCATTCATAATTTTTTGATAAACCTTTCATTCACTTGAACACATAAGGGCTTTTCAATTTCAGGCTTTGACATTTCCTGTTGCCTGGAATACTCTTCTAACTACTTTTCTAATGGTTAGGATTAAGTGACATCTTCTGTGATAATATCTAATATAGCCTTAAGTGGTATCTAACTTCTGTTATTAATTGGCTTGTGTTATTCACTTTCTTTTTTAACCAATAGAGTATCTCAATTATCTGGTTAGGTTATAAAGATTCTTCCTTCTCTTTTTGTAGCAGATTATCTCTCTTGTTGGTTTTGATGAAGCAAGTTGCTATTTGGGCAAGTTCGAGTGGCCAGGACCTGAAGGTTGAAACACAGTGTCTTTCAATCAGCTTCAAAATTTTGAAAATGAAAGGGAATCTCAGATCTCCTCTGTTCCTGCTTTATGGGAACTAAGGCTTAGTGAGCCTACTCAGCCAAGGTTCAAGAAGTTCACTTAGTTAAATAAATAATAATGCTCTGGAGGCATTATATATTTGCATTTCACAAATGAAATCTATTTAAGCCCTTAGCCCAATAACCCAAATCAAACTGAATTCTATCAAATACTGCGGAACTGGACTTGGCAGAATGTTCCTTCCTAATTGAGTATCCAGACGAGACCTCAACCCTGGGTGACACCATGATTAGTCTTGTGAGACATCCTAAAGCAGAGGAACCCAACACTTAAGTTGATTCCAGATTCCTGACCAGAGAAATTGTGAGATGACATGGATGTGTTGTACTAAGCCACTTAATTTCTTGTAATGTATTATTCAAAAAATAAATATGTCAGATTTTCTTTCAGAGAACATTCACTATCCTAAGGTAGATCTTCCTGTGCTTCAACCACTCATGTGGTTTCCATGCAACATATTAAAAACTTAAAGTGATTTTATTGATTCCTGTCTTAACACTTGCTGAGGATCCCACTACACATTTGAGTTTTCTGGTACTGAAATTACATATGAATTACTGGCTTATCCATGGCCTCTATCTTATTATCAACCCAGCTTCCTGTTTCTTCTTTATAGGCTTTATGTAGTAATTAGTGCTGCAGAATTCTTAGTTCATGATAGTGTAGTGTTCTGTCATCTTCATCTTCTTCCAATGTATGTTTGGTCTTGTGGAAAAAAAATAATTCTCCTTCAGCATCATATTATGAAAGAAAATACAGACAAGTTAGGGTTTGTGGTTATATATCTTTCACAATATTACTATCTTTTCCATTTCTATACAAAGAGGATACATGGGTAGCATAGTCAAACTGTACAATTTATGCCTCAATGACTGGTTGCTTCTGACTTGTAGGGAACTATTTTTTGCTTGATTAATCAGGATAATTATTTTATTTTAATTCTCCACTTTGCTTTTGCAAACACAGTCAGAGGCCAGAAGTGCTAAACCCACCTTGAACACTTCAGGTAGTTCAGAGGGCTTCTGTCTCACATGCAGCTTCACAGAATAATAGTTGTTTTGGAATACTTGGAACTGAAGTAACTCAATAGTTCAAGTGAAGCATCTATCAGAATTATCTGATTCTACATTTTTGAAACATAGTAGAATTGTCAAAATGCACTCAGGTAGGTATTTTGCTAAACAATAATGGCAAATGATTACGAACAGATTTACAGCCCTAAAGTTCAATGGGTGAAGTTGAATTATTTTATTTATTTTCTTTGTTTATACTTGTTCCAAAAAGCTATTTTCCAAGTGTGGTGTAAAGGCTGCTGGTAATTGATCTATCCCTCTTTTCACCTAACTCTGCTGATAGATATAGACACAGATGGATAGATACATGTATATATACATATCTATGTATAAATGCACTTACAAACAAATACAATCATTCAACTGAATATTAGGTTACTTAAATTGTTAATTTTATTTAAAATCTGGTTATTAACATATTGGTATTTCATTAGAAATTTGACAGTCCACACATGCTCTCATTTTCTTTTATTTAATCCCCTCTCATATTTTAGCAGGTGGAGTGAGTTGAATATGGTCTCCTGTAGTCTGAGTGGTGGTTGATCACTACTGAGATGGAAAAATAATTCTTCAAATTTATGATGAATCTTTCCAGACTGAGTCCATTTTTCCTAGGAGTCCATCACAAAAGAGAATATTAAGATTGTACTTATGTTGTGGATTTGCAAGAGGATTTCTGAGGAAGTATAACTATACATAACTTGTAACTATTCCAGAGCAACTGCCATTAATGCTTCACTCATCTAAACTGGAAGTCTGAATGTCTTCATTGTTGGAATCCACCTCGCATGTTAAAAGGGAACTGGTAATAACTTCAAATTTACTTTAGCTTCATTGACATTCACTGTAGCCTCATTTTTCCTTTCTTGCATTGTAATGAAGAAAATCAATTTAAAGTTTAGTTTGAAATTAAAGAAATAATTTCCCTTTCTTAAGTAAGAAAATTTCATATTTAGCTTTTAGGTTGAATTAATTACAGGAACAGTATGAAGTCATTAATTTTAACTAATAAGAATAAAAAAGGAAATTTGAGTCAATCCTGAATGACTCCCTGTTGTGCTCCTTATTGTACCATAAAGTCTCTGGTATATCCAGGGTCAAGAATTACAGAGGACATGTGATAGTAGCCTCTAAGATGTGTGCATAGTTGGGATAACAATCAAAGCTATCCTATCATATTCAAAACCTCTGTCAACAACAGAAAATTGAAACAGAAAATTAGTAAATATTAAATTAGTAAAAAGACATAGCCAAAATGTGGGCTTTAGAAATTACTTTTAGGCAATTCCTGGGGACAGGTATGTCTTTTTTCTTTTTTCTTTTTTTTTTTTTTCTGAAAGAGAGAGAGGTACAATTAGAGACATAGAGAATCAATCTTATTTAGCTTTTTGTTTTATTTTTGTTGCTGGGACACTTCGTTGTGTATGTGGTGCTGGGTATGAACCTGCATCCTCTGAGCACTGAATCCTGCCAAGCACTGTAACTATAAAGCCACCTCTCTAGACTGGGACAGGTATTTCTCAATACCGTTAAAAGATAAATAATAGAGCATTAAAATTTTAAAAAGCTTATTTGAGCAGACAGTGACTCATGAATCAGATAGCTTCCAGACCACAGGGGGCTTAGGTTTCTAGTAATGGGGCATGAGAGAGAGACTTTTGGAAGAAAAAAAAAAAGAAAGAAAAGAAAAAAGAAGAAAAAGAAGAAAAAATTTTATTTGTATCAATGGAGTTATAGCCTTTTTATGGATCATTTCACTGGAAAGTCCATAGGTGGAGATAAGTTGGTGGTTTCCAATCGGTTAAGCATAAGTAGAGGAACATCCTTAGCTAGGGGTTAGTTGGAAGAAGCTGATCCACCTAGAATATAGTCAACTATTTTCACTAAATTGGATTTTAGTTGTTTACATAAAAACCAGAGCACTGAAACTCTTAATCTGATGGCCTTCCAAGTAATTATTTTTGTTTAAAAAATTCCTTGTTATAGCAAATGTGGTAGGAAATATGACATTTTTTTTCTTATCTGTGGCTTGGCTGTTCCTTTCCTATGATAAAAAGTTGATAAGAAATTATTAATTGCTGATATAATTTTTTCTTACAAATCTGAAACGATTACATCAAATAGTTTATAACATTACATATAAATGCAAATAAGAAATTCAACATTGTGTTATTAAATTGTTAGTGTTATATTAAAATATATTTTAAAAAACCAGAATGTCTTGAGCTCTGATTATGCTCAGATAGTACTAATTGTACTATCTCATAGAGTTCGTATTTGAAGAAGGTGGCATGCTTAAATTGTTATAGCTAATTTTATTTCTGAAAATTTAGAATAAATCAAGTGATTCCTCTTATTTCTTTGCTATATGTACTATGAAAGTAGTGTTTCATTGTTTCCCTTTTTGGTGTTAGAACTCTGCAAATAGTAGGCATGAGTAAGCAAGGAAGTGATCAATGTCTGATAAAAATATAATACTTCATTTTCCCCTCTTGAACATTTTTTTCCTCCATTTCATTAAGTTGGCAATTGAAATAGATGCTCTAAATCAAACACTATCCTTTACTTATCATAATGTGCATGGTGTTTGGTTTCTTGTCTTGTAGTCAAATGTTTCCAAGATACTTCCTTCCCATTTTTCATTTTGAAGTGTTTGGAAATTAATGAAGCCCTCTGCATGGCTCCAGTCTTCAGAAATACTTTTATGGAACAAGCTTGGACTGTGCGCTCTAATCTCCTTTAGTACAAGTGGTCAGCATGGCGTATATTTTTGCCCTCATGCTTTATTTTTTGAACATTTTTTATATAGCTGTAAAAGGCTGGACCCCTGTGGAATCTTATCTAAATATGGCAGAGTGCTGGAATGTATCATGTTATCGATATTAATAAGAAGAAAAATTAGCCTCTGCAATAGATGCTGGGAAATGTTTCAAGTCACAGAGAGAGGCTTTCTTCAGCATGGATCTCAAAGAAAACAGGACAGTAGGGAAATAGATCTGAGGAGGTTTTTAAAAGTATAGAAATGAAACAAAGCTTTGGTGAATAATAGTTTCCCATTTGATTAAATTAAAATGTGTAGGTGTATATGGAGCTGAGCTTTTTTCTATTATTTTGTAAATTCCCTCAGTTATTTATTTGCATATCTTGTGGAGTCTTTAAATAATGTCAGATGAGTAGATTTTTATGTAACTATATATTAGATTTACATTCTAAATTAGATTGTTACCTTAAAAATCAAATAAAGATAAAATAAAATCATCAGAGATTTTTACTTTAAAAATTGCTGTTAAAAAGTTCATCATTATCTTGCCACATATAACATTCCAAAATTAACACATGGGAGAACATTGAAATTCTAAACAAATCAATCTCAGGTAGCAAAATTGAAACAGCTATCAAAGGCCTTCCAAAAAAGAAAAGCCCAGGATGTGACGGATTCACAGCAGAATTCTTCCAGACCTTTACAAAAGAATTAACACTGATTCACTATAAGCTTTTCCATGAAATTGAAAGGGTTGGAATCCTCCCAAACACTTTTTATGAAGAAAATATAACCCTGATACCAAAACCCAACAAAGACACATTAAAAAAGGAAACTACAAAACAATTTCCTTGATGAACTTAGATGCAAAAATCCTTAATAAAATTCTAGCTATGCTGATCCAAAAATACATGAAAAAGATAATGCATCATGATCAAGTGGGCTTCATTCCAAAAGCAGGGCTTGTTCAATATATGCAAATCAATAAATTTATTTCACCACTCAAAGAGAATTAAAAATAAAAATCATATGATCATCTCAATTGATGCAGAAAAGGCCTTTGATAAAATTCAGGACTTATTTATGCTCTAAACTCTAGAGTAGATAGAGATCAAAGGAAGAATTTTTAATTTTGTAAGAGCCATTTACATCAAATCAATAGCCAACATTATGCTTAATGGAGAAAGACTGAAAGCAATCCCACTGATTTCAGGAATAAGACAAGGATGTCTACTTTCACCACTTTTATTCATTATAGTCCTTGAAACCCTAGCCAGAGCTATCAGACAAGAGAAGGAAATCAAAGGAATTCAAATAGGAAAAGAGGAAGTCAGGATGCCTCTATTTGCTGATGACATGATCTTATACCTAGAGAACCCTATAAACCAAACCAGAAGACTCCTAGATCTTATAAGCAATTTCATCAAAGTGGCTGGTTATAAGATCAACACTCATAAATAATTATCTTTCCTATACTCCAGCAACAAATCCACTGAAGAACAAATCAGGAACTCTGTCCCATTCACAATCTCCTCAAGAAGAATAAAATACTGGGCATCAATCTAACAAAGGATATTAAGGAACTCTACAACAAAAACTATCAAAGATTGAAAAAGGAAATTGCAGAAGACCTGAGTAGATGGAAAAACATTCCATGTTCTTGGTTAGGCAGAATCAATATAATCAAAATGACCATTCTGCTGAAAGCCCTATACAGATTCAATGGAATCCCCATCAAGATACCAATGTCATTCTTCACAGATATAGAAAAAGTTTTTCTTTAATTCACATGGAATAACAGAAGGCCCAGAATACCTAAAACATTACTAAGCAAGAAAGAGCAAGCAGGAGGTGTCACAATTCCTCACCTGAAATTATACTATAGGGCTATAGTAAAAAAAAAGCATGGTATTGGTATCATAACAGAAATGAAGACCAATGAAACAGGATAGAAACTACTGAGATGAACCCTAAAATTCTTAACTATCTGATATTTGATGAAGAGGGAAAAAGCATAGTGTGAAAGATAGTCTGTTCACCAAATGGTGCTGGACAAACTGGACAGCTATATGTACACAACTGGAATTGGATCCTTACCTTTCACCATGCACAAGAATCAAATCAAAATGATTCAAGGATCTGGAAATTAAACAAGTAGCTATTCAATTGCTTGAAGAAAAAGTAGGATCAATACTATGTGACATAGGTGTCAGCACTGCCTTCCTTAACAAGACTCCCATAGCACAAGCATTAAAGCCAAGAATAAAAGAATGGGTTGCCATGGATCAAAAATGCTCTGCATAGCTAAAGAATTAGTCAAGAGTGTCATGAGAGAACCCACAGAATGGGAGAAAATCTTTGCCTGCTACACCTCACACAAAGGGCTAATAACTAGAATTTACAAAGAACTCAAAAAACTGAATACCAAAGCCACAAATAATCCAATCAACATACGGGCTAGGGAGCTGAATAGAAATTTCTCAATGGAGGAAGTCCAAAAAGCCCTAAATATATGAGAAAATGCTCTACATTTCTGGCAATCAGAGAAATGCAAATCAAAATTCACTGAGATTTCACCTCACTCCTATCAGAGTGGCAAAAATGAAGAATACAAACAATGACAGATGTTGGAGCGGTTGTGAAAAGAGAGGAACACTTTCACACTGTTGGTGGGACTGCAAACTTGTACAGCCACTCTGGAAAGCATTGTAGAGACTCTTCATAGAACTGGGCCTGGAACTGCTTTCTGACACAGATATCCCACTCCTGGATATGTTCCCAAAAGAGCTAGAAGCAGCATATTACACAGATACAGCTTCATCAATTTTTATAGATGCTCAATTTACTATACCTTAACTATAGAACCAACCCAGATGCCCCTCACTGGATGAGTGGATTCAAAAACTGTGATACACACACACACACACACACACACACACACAAACACACACACACAGTGGAATTCTACTCTGCTATCATAGAGAATGATATCATGGCATTTGCAGCCAAATGGATGGAGATGGGAAAAATTATGCTGAGTGAAATATCCCAAACTCAGAGGCTCAAGGGCCAAATGTTTTCTCTCATATGTGGAAGCTAGAATACAATTGGAAACAGACTGAAAGTTGCTAAGCTAATAACAACCTCAACATGGGTGAATTATTACATGAACAAGGGGAAACCTTGCTTAGTACACTGGGGGACGAAGAGAGGGGAGCCGCAGTGGCAAGGGAGTAGGAGGGTCATCAAGAGAGCTGGAGGAAGGGAGTAGGGGGTTATCAACCCAGTGGGGAATCTTTGACTTCTATGAGAAGCCCATCTAACATGGGGGCAGAGTAAGGGGAAACATGGGGTTTGGGGGAACCCAAAGGGGGAAGATAATAGCCTGGCATCAGCCTCAGCTTGCTGTGTCATTATACATGTGTTCTGTATGCTATAACAATGATTTCCTCTTAAATGTAAGACTACGTTGAATGAATAAAATGAAATATGAAGCAAAATCTACAGAATCCTTCAAACTAAATTCTGATATCTATTAACAATCGAAGAGCATTGTGAGTAATTCTAAGAAATTGAGAAGAAATTCTAAGGCTAGAAGAGAATATTGTACTATATTTAAAAGTGCACAAAGTTAATTTGGGGAAGGAAAGAAGGCTGAGTATAATACTCAAGTTTCAAGTGGGACACTACATCTGTATAGGCTGGAGAGAAGAGCACTGTTGCATTTTCTTCTAAATTGGTAGTGCAAATTACTTTATTCGTTGAGAAGATAGCAATATCCAACACTTGTCCTTATTCCATAACCTCTGTTTCAGTTGATGCGGCACTGTCCTTTTTAGAAAGCTAAGATCTTTCTTAACTCTGTCTGGACATTCCTGCTGTTCAATGCTAATACTCATATAGGAATCTTAAATGAAGAGAATTTAGAAGAGTTTCCATAGCAAATGTCAAATCTACTGCTTCTTGTAATGTGAACTAATGTTTTATTTTAAGGATTTCTTTCTTTTTTTTTTTTCATTTCATTTGCTCTTCATAACCACCAGTTGGTTGAGAATATTAAGCCTACTTTAAAGATTAGGGGATCAAGACTTGAACACATTAATTTATTTTTCAAAAGTAACATAGCCAGTAAGTAGCATAACCAACATTATAATCCAGATCAGCAATATGAGGTATGATATACTTTCATTTTCTTTATATCT
>PVKS010015266.1:0-46378 GCA_004027875.1 Aplodontia rufa | reverse complement strand
CGACTGGGCACTGCGGTCCTGAGGGAGGGAAGGAAGGCCCCATGGAGCTTGCCCAGCATGGTAGCTCCAGGATCATCCTCAGCAGAAAGGCCCAGGGAGATGGCCAGACCCGAACCCACCTGTCTCTAAAGCACATTGGCTGCTTTGATAATCACACTCAAGAGAAGAAACCCACAAGTCCGGGTGGGGAGGCTCTGACGTCTTGAAAGGATCTGTCTGAACTGGCCATGCAATCTGAGCCTGGCCACCTTCAGCTCCAATGGGTGGACTTGGTGCCTCGCTGTGAGGGGCTGGGATGGCACCCAGGAAAATCCCAAGCATGTGGCCACACGGAGGACGTGGTGGCTCCCGGGTGTGAAGATCCGACCAGCGATCGCCGCCTCCGGCTGCTCCTTTGGTTTCCTTCGAGGAGGGATTGGGAAGGCTCAGAGGGGCAGAAAACCAGATCTGGACACCTAGTCCCCTTTCCTCTGCACCCCTTCCTGGGACAGGGCCTCACTATTGCCCTTCTACAGCCGGAAGGGTCTCTGGGTGGAGGTGACTCTCAGCCTCGGGTCCTGACCCCAGCAGTTCTGATTTACTTGCTCTGGGACAGTGCTAGGTGACAAGGCAAGCTCGGCAGGGTCAAGGACACCAATCCAGGGCCTCTGCTTCCTGGCTTGTCCTGCCCGAGCTGTCATAGCTCCTTCTTAGCCCAGATGGCAGCATGTGGCATCCCAGTGTCCCCCTCAGAGTCCTGTTGTCATCAGGCCTTGCACCACCAGGACCATGCTGGCCCGTGTGGGCAGGTCTGGTTGTTTTCACACTAAAGATGCTCTGTGGTGGCCATCAAGCTGGGCAGGTGACAGGGCTTGCTGCCCCTGCTTCCCAAAGGCAGAGGGAAAGAACAAGAAATGAAAAGGAGTGGAAGAGAAGTAACTGCATGCGTAGCATGGCCTGCAAGAAACGTGTGCGGGGACAGGTGCTGCGGTGCACACCTGGAGTCCAGTGAACGGGAGGCGGAGGCAGGAGAGTCGCGAGTTCAAGGCCAGCCTCAGCCACTTGGCGAGACACGGTCTCAAAATAAAATAGAAAAAGGACTGGGGACGCGGCTCAGAGGTGAAGCACTCCTGGGTTCAATCCCCAGTACAAGAAGGGAGAAAGGAAGGCAGGAGGGACATGAAACTGAGGCATCTCAGGAAGCCGCTGGAAGAAAAGCAACTGAAAATTAGAAACAGAGAAGGAGGAGTCCGTCTTGGGAAGGTCCGTGGAGTGAGGAGTCTTGAACTTCCAGCTTCTCCAGCTGCTTGCTGAGCCACCCGCTCTTGACCGAGCGATGAAGTTGCGGGGCGGCTGGACGTGACTGCGGAGGCACAGCCTGCACCCAGGAAGCTGTTGGCACAGTCATGGAGTTGACAGGGTTACTCAGCGGCTTGTGAAGTCCCGTTCCCTTCACCGAAAGTTCTGCACACACTCCTGCTAAAGTGCCTTTACAGTCCAATTGCTCCCTGCGATGTCCAAACCCAGCCTAGGAACTGGTGGAGGAGTGGGCCGGTCACTGTCCAGCAAGGCAGACCAGTTCCGTGCTGTCGCGAGGACCGTGCACAAGCTGGGGTCACAACGCCTCAAGTCCAAACAGAATTGACACAAAAGTCCTTGAAAAGTGCTTGTGGAACTGTCCTTATGCAGGCGTCAATCACCACCTCTCTGGACTCTTTTGGGGATGAACAGTGAAGTGGTTCCTCCAGTGCAGGCAGCCAATGTCAGGTGACACCAACATTCGAATAGATCATTTTAGTTGTCGTATAAAGTCATTAGGCTATGGTCTAACACTCCACCACCATGCACAATCAAAGGCACTCTCCTGGCAAGGACGGGCAGTGACAGATCAGGAGTGAGCCCCCATGTCACATCTGGCTGCTTTCCGCATCAGCCAGGCTGCTGGCTTCGGTCTGATCTCCCACTAAGAGTCAGACGTGCTGCATGGCAGCGAGGCATCCGAGGCGGTTCTTGTAAATCCCACACCTTGAATAAAGAGGAAATGACTTCTGAGAATTGCAGATGTACGCGGACAGGACAGGACCAGGGAAGACAGGTGCCGCGTACACGCTCCCACCACCCGCGACCCTGCCGTTCCTGAGCCGCCTCGGCAGGAGAGAAGAGCACCAGCCCTGCCATGCGTCTGTGTGAACAGGCGTGATGGGCTCCCCAAGCGCTGGCTTCGATTAGTGGTCACACACATGCTCCAAACCTAACGTCATCTTCAGCTCTGGATTCTACTTTCCCCTTTATAGGACTGGAAAAATCTTAGTGTCCAGCTCAGAGGGGGTCTGTGTCTTGTTACTCTGAAGTCCCCATCTCCCTTCAGCAAAGGCCCTCAAAGCACTGTACCCTCACAGAGAGCACTCACGGACAATCCCTGTGCACGCAGATCCAGGAAGCCCAGGAGGGACAGGGCACGATGCCGGGCAGAGCATTCCAGAGGCAAATCACAGAGGCCAGAATCTTCCACACCAGGTTGGCGCTAGAGGGACAGGTTTCTCAGTATGACACTGGAGAGAGTCACCAGGCTGGGTGGGGTGCTCTTTGATGGCTGCTGTAGTTTGAATCTAGAATGTCCCCAAAGATCCATGTGTTTACAAGATGCAAGTAAATTGAAAAGTGTGCTGACTTAAATCTGCAGCTTTCAGCGCAATCAGATCCAAATGCTGATAACTGAAGGGAGTGCGGGATCATTGTGCTTTCAACAGTGTAACTAATTCCACACTGCGCATTCTAGATCAGTCATTCTTCACTGGGAAGGCATCCCATGTGCAAAGCACACGCAGCCTCTGAGATGGGCACCCAGATACAGAGAGGAGCCAACCTGGGCACCCTACCCTGTCTTCTCAAGATGCAAGCCAGCTCTTACTTAATTGTTTAGAACACTATCTTTTCTATCTCACACTTGATACGCCTTTCTTTCCTCTCATTTTCCTGAAACTCAGTTCAATAAGGCTTCCAACTTGAGTCAAAAGGTCCAGTGGAGAGACACAAGAAGTCCAGTCAATCCTTCTTCATGTGAGTGTGGTCACTGGGAGAAGATGCCATGAACTGACGACAGCTGACGTCACCTATCTACTCCCACCACCAGTGCTGGTCCTCTCTCTGGTTCAGACTCTACCCAAAGTTGTCCCTCATTCATTCAACAACATAGGCTGAATGCCCAGTGTTGGGTATCGTTACTGGTTCTGGGGTGAGAGCAATGAGAAAAGAGATGCAAATTCTCGGTCCTTCATTCTAGGGGTAGAGAGAGAAAAAGAATAAAAGAAGTCACTAAATTACTTCTAGTTAAATCATGAATAGAAAATGTGATGGAGGAAAAATGAAGTAGGGCAGGGAGATAAACAGGGTTGGAGGGGAAGAACTGAGGGGTCTTCAATGAGGACATGAAGGTCGTGAGGGGCTCTTCCTGCGAATCAGCTGAGGGCAGAGCGCACAGGCAGAACTGCGCCTGTTCTAAGGAAAGGAGCGGGCTGGTGTGACGGGCGGAGACATGCAGGAGAAAGAGACCAGAGGGGCCAATGTCTGTTGCTTCCACTTGTGCTCTAGGCTGGGGCATGATGCACAGTCATGGTCCAGAGCAGCAGGGACAAGAGGCTGCCAGCCTCAGCCCACAGCCTCTCCCCCATGATAGATTTTATGTCTTCTGGGCTCATCTCCAGGCCCCTACTTCCTTGATACAAAGCTGAAATCGATTCTTTGAGGCATGTATTATTTTATTAACAAAACATATGAAGCTCAGATAGACTAAATAATTTGCATAAATAACATGCAAAGGGGGGGTTTTGAATCTAGGTCAGTCTATCATCTTTCCTACCTACCATTTCTCTCTAAAGAAGGTTACATACCAGGAAGCAAGAGACAAACTTTAAAGTACACTGAAAGAAAGAAAGAAAACTTAGAGTACTCAAGAGAAAAGGTATTCTCAATCCTCTCAGGAACCTGAAATTAAGCAAGGACAAATTCTACACAAGTGGGTCAGAAAAAGCTTCAAAGAAGGGATGACAAAAAGGGGGCCCTGATATACAACACAAAGGTACCCATTTGCAACTCTTATTGATCATTGTATTGGAGATCTTAGCCATTGCAATAAGGCAAGAAAAATTGACAAAATTTAAAGATTGAGGAGAAAGAGTCAAGTCACACAAGTAGAATGGTCTCCTCAAAATGGGGGAGGTAATCATCCCCTAGTTTTTCTTGATTATTCCCAGTGGTCCCCCATTCTTTGGTGCTTGATGTGCACACAGCTACATGGGTTCTATTACATGAGAGAAAGCCCAAGGAAGAGGAGAAGAGGGCCACAGTACGCAGAGCACTGTCCACAGCTGCAGTGGGCTTAGAAGAGAAAGGCCATCATTACAGTGTTATTTCCTATAGTCAAGAACAAGTCAAAAGTGACACTTCTCACTACTAATTAATATTATATCAGATGTTTTAGTCTCTGCCATAAAAAAGCATCTTATAAGAAGATGTAAATACTAGAATGGAGTCCAAAGAGTCTCATTATTTATAGGTGTTATAGAGTTCATACAAAGCAAAATAAGAACCAAAAACTAATTAGAATCAATAAACAAGTTCAGTATAATATCAAGTTAATAAAAATCACCTTAATACCTTTCCTTTATTTTCATAATGCCAATACTAAAGACAAAAGGAGAAAGAATCTATCCATAATAGGATCAAAAAATAAAAGAATTAGAGTCATACAGTCTTCCCTGCAGTCACTCTCCTGGTTTTCATTGCTCTTGGGTAAGTAGAATTTGTACAGTTTGTAATCTGTCTGGCCTCCACAGACTTTTTGTGTTTTGGTTTTGTTTCCTGAGATGGAATTATACATGGTATCTCCCCAACTTGGTGTCTGTATCCCTTCAGTTTCAGCAGCGAGATGTTTTACATTCACCCACCCCATGTAGCCACCAGTAGCAACCAAGCCCTGCTCTTAGGCTTTGGGGAAACCTTCCTCCACCCTCAACACCCAGGAAGAACGGCCGAGAAGTTGCCTCAGAGCATCCTGTGGGCAAACATGAGCTCAGACATCTCCCACAGGCACTGTCCCCTGCAGCGTGAAGGCATCTGTCCAGGTTTTATTAGGTCTCTACAGCAGGAACATCACGAAGGGCCAGTGCCTTTCCTCGTTATGCACTTTCTGCATGTGGCCAAATGACCAAGGGCTCCCAGTTACACTACTGGAGTAAAGACTGCCACAGCCAAGTCATGCATGTCTTTAAATTAAGCCCTGTGGGACTGGAGCTGTGGCTCAGTTGTTAAGGTGCTTGCCTCACCTGCGCAAGGACCCAGGTTTGTACCCCAGCACTATATACACAATGACGTGTCGGAGCAACGAAAGCCAAATGAAAACAAAATAAAATTGATTCTTTCTTAAAAAATAAAACAAGTCCTTGCAATTATCTGATAATAACGATGTAGAAGTGGGTTCACTGTCCCTTTCCTTGACACCGTGAGACCGTGAGAGCCATGTCCTCCTGAAGGCAAAGCAGACTCGCTGAACTGTTCCCCCTCAGTAGGTCCCAGGATGGCACCTTCAGTCTTGAGTGAGAGCTTCCCACTGTGTTGAGTGACACACCCTTTCATACCATCCACCAGTCCATCTGCTGCCCACCCCTGGAAGAGCAAGGGACCGTGCAGAAGGAGCCCACTGGGGAGCACACTGCAGGCTCAAGAAGGCACGCAGCATGCTGGACTGTGGCTGTGGACTTCTGTGAGGCCATTAGTACCTGTTGATCATATGGCTCAGATATGAGGTGTCCCCCAAAAGCTCACCTGTGAGACAAGGCAAGAAAGTTTAGAGGTGAAACGATTGGGTTATGAGGGCCTTAACCTAATCCATGCATTAATCTCCTGATAGGGTGTAAGTTGGTGACAACTTAGGCAGGGTGTGGCTGATGGGGACTTGTCTTTGGGGTTTATTTTTTGTCATAGAGAAGAGAGTCCTCCCCGCTTTCTCTCTGCTTCCTGGTGCCACGACCTCAGCTGCTTTCCTATGCCACACTCTTCCGCCATGACGTCCTGCCTCACTTGAGCCCCAGGGACTGGGGCCAACCTGCTCTGGACTCAGACCTCTCATACCATGAGCACCTGAATAAACTTTTCCTCCTGTAAGTTTTCTTGTCAGGTCTTTCAGTCACAGCAGTGAAAAAGTTGACTAAAACGTCACCAGAAGTGTGATTCCACATACTGATCAAAGACCTGAGGCCTGCAAAGACCGTCTGAGTGAAGTTGAGAGCAGAGAGGATGTAGGCCCCCCTGTGAGTGGCAGGGTCTGGGGCGAGGTGGCAAATGCTAGGAGAATGTGTACTGTGTGTGTGTGGTCGTCTGTGGGGTGTTTGTGTGTGGTGTGTAGTATGTTACATGTGTATCATATATGTTCACATGGGATATGTGCAGTGTGTCTGGGTGTGGCATGCATATATTTGTAAGTTTGTGTGGTATTTATATTGTGTGGTGTATGCATATGGTCTTCATAAGTGTCACATTTGTGTAATGTGTGTATGTGTGGAAATGGTGTGCTACATGTACATGCAGTGCACGTGTTTGTGAAGTTACATGTGTGCACGTGTGTTTATGTTTGGTGTGTATAAGCGTCCATGCTGTGTGTGTGTAGTATGGTATATCGTATGGTGTTTGCTTGTGCAATGTGTGTGATGTGTGTGTGTGGCGAGTACGTGTGGCACATGTGTGTGTTTGAAGCAGGGGTCAAGAGGAGAACATGGCTGCCAGAAGGTCAGAGATCTTGCAGGGAGATGCTGACGGTGCCTTTGCCCCGAGAGGCACCTCTGGAAGGTTCATTATTCCTTGCAGTTTGCAGGGTTGGGGTACAGTCTGGGCTCTGCCATGACAGGGTTCAAGCAGAGAAGCCAAGGCTGGAGCGTGGGGTTTCACTGCAGGAGGGGAAGCTCACGCTTGGACGCATCCCTCCCTCGGCTGAACCTCTGCTTTTCAAAATGGAAGAGCCTTGCGGAAAAGCCTCACTCGCAGACACTGGAAGGCAGCTGCTCATTGTCATTGGCGTGTGGAGCAACAGGAGACATCTCCCTCTGCGGGCTCAGGACCTTGGGAACATGTGGCATCCTGGAGGCGTGAGTGACTCAGTGCGGTCTGAGCCTCTGCACCCTCCCCCAGGCTGCAGACTTGGAACGTCCCAGCTGAGGCCCACAGACTCCGCGGCCTGGCCACAGGCCCAGCACTAGGCAGACAAGGAAATTGGAGCAGAGGTGACTTGGGGAGGGACCTCACTCCTCTGAGGCGGGGTGGGGCTTCAGCAAGACTACAATGTCTGTAGAGAAATTTAACAGTTGAGAAAGGCTCAGGTTATCAGCACTTGGAGCATTTTTAATTTAACACACGCATGCTCAGTGCATGACTCCATTGTAGGCCAGACGGGCCAGCAAGCCAGCCACCAAGAGACCCGGCAGTGGGGTTCCAGCTGAACAGAGTAGGAGGCAGTGGAGCTCAGACCCATTCAACCCTTGTGCAGGCTTCTTGGGGGCCAAGCTTGATGCAATGGGCTGGCAGTACAAATATGGAGACACAGGGGGAGCATTTGCCAACAATTTGCTAACCAGTGAAATTTCAGATGGACCTTGGTTAATTTGAATTAGACACGGTAACTGTGAATTTAGAGGTCAAACATACATGTGAGGCTTTCTACACCATACATCAGAATCTGTAAGCTCTGTGTGACTCCCCTGAGGATCTAGAGATGCCCATTCTCTTTTTCTCCATGCAGACAGATACACATGTGCTGGGCATGCATGTGAGTCTTAGCACATGGGTGACAGGAAATGCTAAAGTCCCATGATTTGGATTTCAGCTTAAAGAAAGACATGAGAAACAGCCCAGATTTTCTGATTATAATGCAATAAAATTAATGGAATAATTTATGTAGAAAAGAAAAAGAAAGAAAACCCTGTCATATGAAAATCAAAATCAAAATCCTCCTGGACAACTTTTGCTAAAACTAAAAAAAGAATAATCAAAAATTAACTAGGCATTCAACTCAAAATTTAGCAAACTAACAAATTACTCCCAAGCAAGATTGTTGAAATTAATAAGGACAAAAAGCTAAACTGAACACATCACAAAGAAAAGAATTGCTTAAATGAGTCACAAAACAAAAGCCATAAGGAAAGGCATGCAAAACTAGACTCCTGAAAGTAGAAACGTTGGGTAAGAGCACAATGTGCCGTGGGCACAACACCTCACCGAGCCAAGTGCAAAGGCAGGCCACACTTGGGAAGAGCAGTTCAGTGCAAATAACGGACCATGGATTGCTGAGCAAAATGTGCAAATGAACACAACAAACAACCCAACGGGTCCGAAAAGACAGAAGAAGGCAAGGACTTGGGAACAGGAAATCTGGATGTCAACAGATACCTGAAAAGATTCCTAAACTTCCTACCAATTAGGAAACGCTAATTAAGTCAATGAGACGCAATTTCACCCCATTGGATGGCAAAAAATTAACAACTCTGAACAAGTTTTACTGCTGTGTGAAGGAGTAGAACTCATGCCTGTTTTTGACCCCAGTGTAAACTGGCAGGTTTTGTGCGTAATTGAGCAACGCGGATAGGTATTACAGACGTTCAGATGGCTTAGCAGTTCTGCTTTTGATCCACTGGGAGCCTACACTTAGAAATTCTTGAAAGAAAAATAGTAGTCCATGATTTTATACCCAGCTTTTCATTGCAGTGACCAACAGACCTGTCAAGAACAATCTTAGGAGGAAAAGTTGATTTGGAGGGCTCATGGTTTTGGAGGAGGCAAACTCCATTTCTTGGGGCTGGAGGTGAGGCTGTATGGGTTGGCTCCAGGGAGCAGAGAGCTCAAGGTGTCACATTGGAAGCAGAGCTGAGCAGGCAGAGACGCCACACCAAATAGAGAATATACACCCAAAGGCACTGACCCATGACGCACCCCTCCAGCCACACCCTACCATCCTGCAGTCAGTTAATCCCATCAGAGGGTCGGCTCACTGATTGGGTCAAAGCTTCCACAAGCCAGTCATTTTACCTCAGCTTTCCCAAATTGTCACACACGAGCTTTTGGGGACAACCTCACATTCAAACCATAACACCCAGCCAAGTCATCCATAAAAAGTGAATGAGAAATAAATACTCTCAGATGAATGAAAGTGAGGGAACTAGTAGCCAGCAGATCTTCCCTGAAAGAAATGCTAACCCTTGGCCAAGACCTTAGAGCCACATCAAGAAAGGAAGAACATTGGAGGAACAAATGACAGTAAAATAAAAGTGTCAGCTTTCCTGTTTCTTATTTATAATAGATTTAAAAGGTACTTAACTGTTTAAAATGATAGTAGTAGCAAAGACATTGAGGTTTTACAACATGCATAGGAGAAAGGAGAAGAGCGGAGCCCCAGAGACTCAGCCACCAGGGTGATGAAGGACATGCACTCTGCCCTGGTCCTTTAAGTCCAACCAAAGATCCTGGACGCTTTATATAAAATGGATACAAAAAGACCGAACAGCAGAGAGAAGAACTCAGAGTTGCTGCAGCCTCCGGAACCCCAAGAAGCTATGCAGAGATTCCAGGGGGTTTTCTTTTCCTCTCACATGCCTAGCTTGGTGCTGGAGACGTGGGGCATTCAGAGACTCCCAAAGGTATAGAAAAAGACACTACCCGATCCTCCAAGTCTGCTCTCTCTAACTAACGGAAAATGAGAGCCTGAAAAGTTTCAGCAAATAATCACTCTACTGTAACCAAATATGGGGGAAGAAAGCGTTGGTTCCAGTTCCCACACCACCAGCGAAGGCTGCGTGAGGCCTTCCAACTCTGAGGCCTGAGCAAGGCAGCCCGCCTCCCACCGGGCTTTCCACGCCCAGAGTGGTCACAGGGTCCCCTCATTCTCCAGGCTGGAGCCGTGTGGGAGGAGACCTAGTGCAAATACAGGACTTTCAACTCTCCTGGAGGTGGCAAGCCGCGCCCTCCTCGCTTTGTCAAGGGAGGCCACAGAGAAAGCAGTGACCTGGCTCTTCCTTCTTTCAAACAAGGAGATATTGGGGAGGAGTGGGAAGCCAGGATTCTCACCTCTCCACTGCTGGAGGAATCCACTGCCAGAGTCAGAGGCTGGGAGGGACGCGGCACTGCTGCCCACGGCATTGCAAGTCACCGTCAGCAGCTCGCGTAAACAGTGTACAGCCTCACGACAAAATAACCCCAATGTTCAGAGTTCTGAAAGCACTGTTGTCACGCAGAGAGGCGCAAGATCTCAAGCTGCATGAGAAGGACAACGGACTCCCACACCAAGGAAGCAGAGATTAGGCTTACCCGGCCAATGTGTTAGCAGAACCAAAGCAACGGTTGAAAGAGCAGTCGGGAACCATGTGAAACAAACCCGAGACTCGGGGTCTCAGCAAAGAAATGGAAAGTCTGACAAAGAGAAGATGCAGAGATGACCCGAATGGATATGCTAAACGGAAAGCCAGCATTCCGTTCTAGAATAAATTCCACCTGGTTCTCTCTCTCTCTCTCTCTCTCTCCTCTTTCAGCACAGCTAAATGAGATTTTTTTGGAAGTCCTTCATGATATTAAGAAGTCCCCTTCTGTTCCTCACTTGCTGGTTTTACGATAGATAGGTGCTTTGTTTTTTCAGATTTTCTCATTCTTTGAAATAATTCACTCCTCACTCACCACAGTAACGCGACAATAGAGACGGTGGCATGCCCGCTGTTGGAGAACACACATACGTGTGAGTCAACTGTGTCCCTGTAACCAAATACCTGACAAGAACAGCTCAGAGGTTTCAGAGTTTCAGACCATGGTTAGCCAACTTCATAGGTCTGGGTCTGAAGTGAGCCACAACACCATGACAGAAGGGAGTGGTGAGGAAAGCCACTCAGCCTGACAGCCAGGAAGGAGAGAGAGGGAGAGATTAGCACCAGGGATAAAATATAAGCCCAAAGTCACACCCCAGAGTGACCTACTTCCTCCAGTCACAACCCACCTGCCTATAGTCACCATCCAGCTATTCCATTCAAATTATTAATCCATCATATGAGCTAATCCACTGATTAGGTTACAGCTCTTGTAATCTAATTATTTCACCTTTGAACATTCCTGCATTAACATCAGAGTTCTGGGGGGACACCTCATATCCAAACCATGACAGCATGTAAATCGATGAACAATGGCTTCTGTCATATATATTGCTTGTGTTAAAAAAAAAAACTTGTATGCATGCACTGTTTTAATTTAAAAATAACTTTAAAGTGCAAATAGTATGCATGCCTTGTGTGTAGATAGGAGTGTCTAGTAAGAATATTATCAACCTCAAAATAGCATATCCATAAATTCACAGCATGCTAAAAATTTCCAACAAAATTTGAACACGTTGGCATGACAGGAGGACAGAGGTGGGAAAAGAGGAAAGAACTCGGGGCAGGGAGATGTGAGATCTGACTGAGTCGAGTGTAGCCTATCAGATAGTCAAGTGCATTATTAAAAAGTAGTGGAACGGTATAGAACTGAGTAAGGACACAGATCAGTGCAAGAGAATGAGAGTCAAGAAACAGAAATCAGTGAATGAGAACGTAATTTCTGATAAAAACAAGTAAAGTAAAAGGATTATTCCATGAACATTTTTGGGACATTTTTTAAAAATAAAAAGCTGGATCTTTGGCCCACTCAGCATCAAAATTAATTCCAGATGGACAAAATATTTAAAAACAAAATACAAAATCATAAAATTATGAGGAATAATTTGTACAAAATGTATTACTAATATTGAGGTAGAGTAATTTCAAAGCCAAAAAATTATAAATTAAAAGAACCGGATTAAAATGTATAAACATTATTTAGGAAAAAAAATAAGAACAGCCAAGAGATTTTTTTCAATCAGTAAGAAAAATAGGATCACACCAGTAAAAGGAAGTAGGCCCAGGGCAGGAGCAGACACAACTCTGCACCAGCTCAGCAGCCTGGCAGCCTTACGGGAGACAGCAGAGACCGCCGCCCTCTCTGTGAAATCCACCCTAAATTCCTGATGGGCTAAATGTTTCAGTTAGATCTTACTATAAACCTTTTCTTTTATGAACTTCCTTTTGCTTTCATGAGTAAAATCCTTCTGCTCTCTGAAGTGAAGGCTTACTTGTGATTCTTGTTTTCTTAGGGACTTTGCTTCCTTTTTCCAGGGAGCTCTCCAGGACCTTGAAAGTTGACGGCAGTGTCTGATAGCAGGTAAGGACCTAATTAGTCCACTTCCAAACAGCTCCTCAGGTGCCCGGCACCACGCACTGCGGTTCCCTCCCTGGCGGCGGAGCTGGCCCCACCATCTGCTGTGGGAAGGTTCAGCATGCATCCCTCTTCCCCTCTGCACACATTTGTCCACCAAATCTCTCTTTCTCCGGAGGAAGAAAATGAAGACCAGAGAAAGGTATGTGCCATGCCCAGGTCACAGAGCTGCTAGAGGGTGGAGGCTGGAGTGGCCTCGTCCATCCCCTGGCTGGAACACAGGCCCTCCCTCAGTCAGCACCCTTACCCTGCCCTTCCCACCCCACTACCCCAATCTCTGTTCAGAAGGAAACTTGAGACCTGTCCTGCTCACTGGCCTTCCCTACTTCCCAGGCTCTGGTTTGGGAGCCCCACCTCCCATTCTGTGCACAGAGCAGGTCCCCTGGTTGGGAGACCCAGCCACCATCCATCAAGCCAGCACCCAGCACTCAGGCACTGAGTCTGGACACTCTATAGGAAGAGCTCATCCCTGCTGGTCACTGATCCCATTGGGCCTTGAGTCCCCACCTTGAAAACCAGACTAACATAGGGATCTGGTGAAGATGGATGGAATTAACCCGTGTGACACAGAGGTCACCAAGCGTATTCAGTTGAAGCACTGGTAGTCAGTTTTATATTGTTTCTTTTAACAGACACTCGCTTTTTCTCTGCAGTATGGGACTTGGTGTCTTGAGAAGCCTGCCATCATCTCTTAGCGAAGCACTCCTCCTGGAAGCCAGACCTGCCTTCAGCGCCTGTAGCAGATGCTGCTGCGCGCGGCCTCCAGGTGCCTTGCTGAGCGGAGGGAGGGCTCAGCAGATGGAGAACTTCCTGTTTCTGATGTGTTTGGGGAGATGCCATTTTGCTCATGGAGAAAATAATTTTTTTATCTTATTGGGCAAAGAAAAATATTAGACTACAGAGACAGAATATCACTATCACAGCATTTTTGTCCGATGAAAAACTGGCCCAACTCAACATTGATTAAACTCTCCACGTGCACTCATTCTCCAGAGAATAAAAACCTTGGCATGAAATAACCTTGCAGCCAAGGTTCACTTACGGTCAGGCTGGTTTCACCAAAACAGTCCTATTCCAATATGACAGCTCTAAAAACTGAAATTCCTGGACGCCTTACTAGGGACCTAGATTTTGATTAAGGAACGAACTGCCTGGAGGGGTCTTTCAGAGAGACCGCCCCCACCGCTTCCTCAGTTTCCCTACAACTAAACACTCTGAGAGTGTGAAGTTAATGGTGATTGATTTTGCAACTCTGTCCAAATGTATTGAATCTGCCCTCAACATGGATCAGAAAGCCGAAGACTCGGGCGGAAGGCTGTTTGTATGCAGCTGCTCTCACCCGCCTCTCCTAAAGCACCTTCTTGTGCTCAGATACCCAGAGGGCACATCCCTGTGGGTCTGGGGGCCCCAGCCCCAAACTTCCATTCTTCCCGTTCTAGACCACCTTACCCATAGGGAATTGACTAGGGGATTTGTCTGCTGTTAGTCAGCTTTTCCTCTAGCTCTATCCTTGGCTGGTTGGTCTTTTCTAGTAGATGCAAACTCTGCAATGATATATAAATCAGCAACTGTGTTCTACCTAAAGGTGCATGGCCACAGCTGGCCAACCTCAGTGGACTGGGAGAGCTCCACATGTTGACAGATTTGCTTTTGGTACAAGGGGCTGAACCCAGGGGCGCTTTACTACTGAGCCACATCCTGTAAGATTTATGTTTTTCTTTTCTGTCAAAGTTAAAGACGGTAATGCAGGATATACTACCTCCATTTTTAGATTCCCCTCCCCCTTTAAGATAGTAACTCCCTCCCCTGTGTAGCCCACCTCTTTCCAGGGACCCCTTCCAATATCCATCCATCTTTCTGGTGACCTCTACTGACACATGACTACCTCTTTCTTGTGGGTGACCTCTACTTACACATTCCTACCTTTTTCCAGTGACACCTCTCTCTCCTAGTTACCGCCCACTTCCTCTCTGTACCTGCCTTTACCTTATCTTAGCCAACCTCATAGATTGTGCGTATGAGCTCCTCTAGTCAGAGCCAAGGGCAGCGTTGCATCAGGTTGGAGATAAAACCACTGATTTTCCTGTTTCTGCACGCATTTTTTTTTTTTTTGCCCTTGCTCATCTGCATCCGACCACATGTTTGATTACATTGCTAACAATCCCCAGCCCTTTTTATTTTTTATTTTGAGACAGATCTCACTGAGTTGCTTAGGGCCTCACTAAGTTGTTGAGACTGGCATAGAACTCACGATCCTCCTGTTCCAGTCTCCTGAACTGCTGTGATTACAGGTGTGCACCACCGTGCCCAGCTCTGTGGACTTGTTGAATTGATTCCAAGCCATCTCTTTCCATGTTCTGTACATGTTCACATGTGTATCTGCATGTCATGCACACACACATATGCACGTGGTGTTCTCTGTGTGCCACACATGCACACACATATGCATGTGGAGTTCTCCAAGTCAGCTTTGAAGTGGCAAGGATCAAAAGGAGCTCATCCTTCCAAGCACCAGTCTCATGACAAAACTCCAAGATCCAGTCATTTTTGAGTTACTGCCAAGGCCTCAGCTAATCCATGCAGGAATTCCCTTGGGAAGAAAGTGCACGTTGGCTTAGCATGCCGGGGGCACCAGTCACCCTGGCTCTGGGGATGTGAGTTTCATTCAGAGAAAACAGGCTCATGGATGTCACAAAGGAGACGCTGGGTGTGCCTGCCTGGATCTCCGGGCTGCTGCATCAAGCTTCTGCTGCTGTGGGTGTTGGCTGCCCAGAACCCACAGCTGCCCTTTTCCAGAGAAGCACCATGGGGACAAGAGCTTCCTAGCCCAGCAGGTCACACACACACAAGGCAGCCAGGGACCAGGGTCTGTTCCGCAAAGGGGGTCCAGCTGTGTAGTGTAGGGCACACCTCACAGTTCCCTGTGCAGGGCTCCTGCCAGGACCATCTCCTTGCTCGCCCCTTCCCTGGCTTCCCTCAAACCTCTGCTCACAGTGGCCACAATAGATCATCCTCAGCCCCTGCTTCAGGAAGCCCTCACCCTACTATGTCATGGTGCCTATCCAGAGTCACCCATATAGACAGTGAAACTCTCCTCACACTGGCAAAGATATTGACAATAGTCCCACCTTTGAAACTTGGAACAGCACGGTCCCTCCATCTACAGCCCTGCAATGAAGTTCTCATCAGCATCCACCAAACACGGGTAAACAGACTCAATGAGACTGGAAGAACAGAAAAAGAAAGAAGACCTAAAAAGATGGCAAGATGTTCCACGTTCTTGGTTAGGCAGAATTGATACAATTAAAATGGCCATTCTACCAAAAGTGCTATGACTCAGGGCTATCCCCATCAAGATACCAATGTCATTCTTTACAGATATAGAAAAATCAATTCTCATATTCACTTGGAATAATAAGAAACCCAGAAAACCCAAAGCAATACTAAGCAAGAAAGATGAAATAGGAGGTTTTGCAATACCAGATTTAAAATTATACCATAGAGTTGTAGTAACAAAAACAGCCTGGTACAGGTATCAAAATAGGCATGAAGACCAATGGAATAGAATAGAAGACCCTTAGACAAGCCCACAAATCTTTAAACATCTGATATTTGACAAAGGGAGTGAAATTATAATATGGAGGAATGTCAGCTTATTCAACAAATGGTGCTGAACAAATTTGACAGTCACTTGCAAAAGTTAAATTAAATCCTTATCTCTCAACTTGCACAAAAATCAAACTGAAATGGATCATACAATTGCTAGAAGAAAAATTAGGAGCAACATTCCAGCATATGGGAGTAGGCAATGACTTTGTCAACAAGACTCCTAAAGTGAAAGAATTAAAGTCAAGAATCAATAAGTGGAATGTCATTAAACTGAAAAACTTTTGCTCAGTGAAGGAATTGGTCAAAACTGTCAAGAGAAAATGCACAGAATAGGTCTGTAATTCTTCTGACAGGGGACTAATATCCAAATTTTACAAAGAACTCAAAAAGCTTAATATCAAAACCACAAATAATCCAATCAATAAATGGGCCAGAGAGAGCTAAACAGAACCTTCTCAACAGAGGAAATCGAGCAAGCCAAAGAACACATGAGAAAGTATTCTAAATCACTTGTAATCAGAAAAATGCAAATCAAAACTACATTAAGATTTCACCTCCCTCCAGTCAAATTGGCAAAGATAAAGGATATAAACAGTAACAGATGCTGGAAGGGTTGTGGGGAGATAGGAACACTAGCATACTGCTGGTAGGACTGCAGATCGATACAGTCACTCTGGAAAGCAGGGTAGAGACTCCTCAAAAAATTAGGGATGGATCCACCGTACCACCCAGCTACCCCTCTTCTGGGTATTTTCCTAGAGGAGTTAGAATCAGCATATTACAGTGATACAGCAAAATTAATGTTCATAGCAGCTCAATTTACAATAGCTGAAATACAGAATCAACCCAGATGCCCTTCATTGGATGAAAGGATCCAAAATATCTGTGATTATATATGTATTGTAGTTCTACTCACCCATTAGAAACAACAATATTACAGCCTTCAAAAGTAAATGGACAGTAATGGAAGAAATTATGCGGAGTGCCAGAGACTCAAGGGTCAAATGCTTTCCCTCATTTGTGGAGGCAAGAGCAAAACCCATGCTTAAGTGAGAGGTAGTCAAACCCATGTACTAGACCCACCAAAGTTGAAGCAACACATAATCTAGAGGAACCATAGATATGTGGTGGGGGTGGGTGGGAGGAAAAAATGGGAGGGAGGCAAGGGAAGGGTAAGGGAGGGATGACAGGGAGTGATCTGGGGGGGAATCAAGAATATATCTCTTACTCTTTAATCACCTAAGAAGCCTAATAATGCTTATGCAGTCATTTAATTCTGGAAAATGCACAATTACATGTGTGTGTTTGTGTGTGCGTGTGCGTGCGTATAGAAAGAGACATTTATATCTGTTATAGGGAGGAAATACAGAAGAATCAAGAGAGTAGGGGTGGATGTAGTGGGGGTGATTCTGGATTAGGATCAAGAGCATATCATATTGTTACTACATATGCATTTATGATTGTAATACAACACAATTCCTCAATAAAAAAGTTTTTAAAAAGAATAGAAAAGAAAAACATTCTGTGCATTATCGTTTTTAAAATTCATCAGGTATTAATAATAGATGATGTTTTTTCATTAGGAACCCATGGAAAATTAAGAAGTTGAAACGAGTTCTACAAATAACTAGGGCAGTCCGCAAAGCTCCCATCAGGCTCCAGAGGACCGCTGGAGTTAGTGACCACTCTGTAAATCTCTGGGACCCAGAGTTCCAGTTTTATCACTGGCCACGAGCATTGCAGCTGTTCTTCTTGTGACAGGTTCTCTTCATTCACTTTTTAGCAAATTTCTGCCAAATGCCTGAGTCTGAGGAATCATACTCTGTCAGCTGTTCCTTAACAGAGCCCGATCCCAGGAGCTCTCTTCTAAGTGACCTTTGCATGTTAGTACACTGGTGGGTTTCGTGTCCGCTCCCCACTGCAGCAGACTCCAGGACAGGGTCTTGAGGCTCAAGATTTAATAAAATCTGCAATCTCTGCTGCCATGGTAATGGAGATTCCTGCCAAGCAGCTGCCACTACGGCTTTCACACCCCTGGGGGAAACGTCAACACAGGGGAGAATAGACATGCCCCAGCGTGTCTCTAATGAGCTTGGGACTTGGAAGAGTCTTCCTGCTTACTCGTGTATAATTGACCCCCAGATTGCATTCGTTTAAGGAGTGAAACTTAATCACTTGACAAACATACCTTGTGAAGTGACCGCAACAATGAAGTTGATCCACACACCCACCGCCCCACAGTCGTCACGTGCTTGTGTGTGCGTGTGTGTTAAGAACTAAGATCCACTCCGTTAGCAAACTGTCAAGACTCATAGCAATGTTAAAAACACTGAACGGAGCTTTCTCAGGAAGCCCACCCCCAACTGCCCTCCTTATTAACATCTTGCATTTCTATAGCACATCGGTCACAACCAGGGAGCCAATGTTGACACAGTATTACTAAATAAAGTCACACTCTGCAGATTTCTTAGTTTTGCCCCATGTCCCTCTTCTGTTTCTGGGTCCCATTCAGGATGGCCTTGCTCCTCAGGTCTTCTCCAATTCTCTTGACTGTGTCCATTTCTCCCTTTCCTTGGTTTTGATGACCTTGATTTTGAAGAATAAAGGTCACATATCTTGTGGAAGTCCCTAATTGGTTTTGTGTGCTGTCGGATCTTGATTAGACTGGGCTTATGGGGTTCTGAGGACAAAGACCAGCAGGGTGAAGTGCTGTTCGTGTCACATTGTATCTCGGGCACACCTGGAGGAGGGCGTGTTGTGCTGTAGTCGCTCTCCCCTTCCGTGCTACCCTTTTGGGAGGAAGTCAGCACACGCAGCCCAACTTGGGAAGGGATTATGCTGTGCCTGCAATTTACTTGCAATACGTTTGCATCGTAGATTTTCATAGCATCGTCATGAAAATAATGTTGACCTTGCAGAACCCTGAAAGGTCCTGGGGGAGCCCACAGAGGTCCGCTGTCCTTTGGAGAACCACCATTCTCCACACTGGAGGCAAAGATACTCACCTGAACCTAGGACCTACACTTGGCAAACCTTGGTGTTTCCAGGACTCCCTAGGCGGGCCTGTAAAGGGACATCCGCGGCCACCCTTCCTCTCCAGGTGCAGGTCTGCCAAAGGCTCAGGATGAAGTCTAAATCCCTTCACCAGGCAAGCAGCTCAGACCCAGCTGTCTTACGGAGTGGGGAAGCGTAGACCCAGGAAGGGACAGGGGGTGCAGAGATCAACTGCGGCTGATTCCCTTCGGCTCCCGTAGCCCTCTGCCGTTGTCTACAGAGATTGAGGCTGGCCCCCACATTTAAGCAAAATCTGTCCCAGATTGCAGTAGTTCTCCCCAATCCAAGAAAGAACGTAGGGCTCTTGTTCTACAAATCAATGAGATGACACTTTTAGGAGTGGAGCAGATATAACAAGGGGCATCAGTAGATCTGAGCAAACCAGACGGATGGTGGACTCTTGGACCACACTCATACTCCATTCCAGGGCACAGATGATGCCAGCTCTGTGGCTCTGGTCAGCTGTCTCCAGGCCACCTTCCTCCAGTCCAGGCTCCGTCCAGGTGTTAGGTTCCGTTCACGCCCGGGCACGGGAAGCCATATGCACCCTCGGTAACCACTTAGGCACAGCCAGAGGTGCAGTCAGCGAACTCCCTAGTGGAAAACGTCTCAGCGACAGTGAGCCACATGTTATGTGGTTTCCTAAGAGGTTTCATGGCTTTTGTCACCTAGCCTGCCATGGCAGCCAGCTTAGCAATGGCCTGGCCTTGGCGTCTGTTCTGAGCAGCACTGCTGTCCCTCCCCTAGGCGTGCTCCGGGGACATCAGTGCCATCCCAGGGGAAGCACTCCCCTCAGGTGCCTGTCACAGGCTCTCTTTTCTGAGCAACTCAAGCTAAGACAGAGTGGCACAGTGTGGAGACCTCTGAGCATTCCCTCCTACAGCATCTGCTAAGGACCTGCCATGCACAAAGCATCGTGAAGCAGGCAGACAAGTGGGGACCATCAAAGACATCGCCAGGAAAGCAAAGCTGCAGTGTGTGTTCCAGCTCCAGGGTACCCTGGTCTAGGACTAGGGATGAGTCTCTAAGAAAGAGGCTGCTCCACCGGGGCCCAGCGCAAGCGCAGTGCTGCTCCTGGGAGAAGCAGGACTCTAAATACCCTTGGCATTCTCCAAGGGCCACTTCAGCCACTGCGAGGGTCCTGTGCAGGGTGACACGAGAGGATGCAGGAAAGCTAGCCAGAAGGTGACTTATGTGACCCAGGCAAGGATGAACACGGGGCCTCTGTAGAAGTGGCTGGTGGAGATGGAGGGGCCAAGAGAATTGAGAGGGGCTGAGACAGGGGCTCTTCTGTTTATTTTGTCACACCGGATCCAAGCCAGGGCCTTACACACACTGGTCAAGTGCTCTATCGCTGAGCCCCAGCCCCAGGCCAAGAGAATCTTCAATTTATAAATAAAATCTAAGTAAGTTTATTAACTGACAAATTCCAAATTATAAGTAGATTTTAAATAAATGTATCATTTTATTTATGAGAATAATAAATTGGCCAGTTTTTTTCTATATATCTTGACTATAATTTATGCAAAATTCTACTTTAGTGCCTAGTATTCGTTTTCATTTGTAATTTTCTTTATAGGGGGAGTTTTAATAAATTTTAAGAGTATTTTAAAACAGTCCTTCAATATACTATATATTAGTAAAATTTTTCACCTTCTTTTGTATCATTTAGGTCAAAATATAGGATCCTTTGGATCAGGAAGCTCAGAATTCAAGCTCCATTTGCGCCTATTAGCACAGGGATGCTATGCAGATCACTGAATTTTGCCATGGTTCTGTCTCTTTAAAATCAGTCTGTGGGTGACACCATTACCATCTACACCTTGTGTATTTGATGGTTGCTATTTTTTTTTTTCAAAAATGAAATCCAATGGTGGGTGTAAGGCCAGATGCAGTGTCTGGCAAGAAACGATACGTAGGAAATGTTGATGTTGCTTCTAGGAGTTGCGGGTCACTAATCCGGGACCTTGACTGCCTCGCTACCCTTGAAAGCTGTGGTTTCATACGTTTCTCACTTGCTTGGTCTGTGGGTCCCCCCTGGCTGGCCTGCTCTCATTTCCTACACCAACTTCCACTCCCCTCTTCCTCCTGTTACCGATTGAGGGCTTCTGTCACTCAGCGTCAGCTGAAAACCTGCTCATCTTCCCCCTCTTCCACTCCTCTCCTCAGCTGCTGCGGAACCACTGACCGAAGCACTTGCGTGCCCTGACTGCTGCAGCCACAAGGACATGGGCAGCTCCCGAGGGGTTGCCATGGTTCGAGGTGGGCCACCCTGGGTTCGTTGGGTCTTGGGTCACATGCACACACAGCAGTCCGGACACCTGGCTTCCCCAGTTTGCTCTGAGCGTCCTTCCAGAAGTGGCTCCTTTCAAGTCTTAGGACTTGTGTTATTTCAGTTCCTTTCCCTAGGAATAGCTAACCCTGCAGCCAATCTTCAGGATTCACAAAGCAAGTGTCTTTCATCAGGTAACAGGGCACGAGAGAGCAAGGCAGCTGTCCCCCGGAGAACAGGGAGAGAACAGAAAAGCCACTTTTGTTGGAGAAGGTGGTGATCGGCAACTTCTTTCTTTGGTACTAATTATTGAACCCAGGGCCGCTTTACCACTGAGCTGGGATAGGCAACTTTTCACAGGTCAGCTTGAACTCCTCGGTGGCTTCCGTCAGAGATGGCCTCTGCAGCAAAGCTGTGGGACATGAAGAATATATTGCTCAGCTGAGTGGCCTCCAAAACAGTGATCTTTAAAACCAGCCAAATGCAGCTGGGACTGGGATTTACTTAGGCTTCGCTGGGTAAGAAACTCAGTCCTCCTGCTGCAGCCTGGGGCAGCACCCAGCTAGCCAGAGACTGAGCCTGAGCAGCTGCCCCTGTCGTCCTGGCAGGCCTGGTGCTTCCTGGGGATATGATAGAGGGCGTCTTCCACAGACACTGTAAGAGAAGACTCTGGTCTGAAGCAATGGTCCATGGAATTGCACTTCAGGCAAATGGTCCATCAGTCAACTCCAGAGTGGCACATAACAGCTGTTCATTCTCGCCAGGATGAGTCCCCAGCCTGCAGGGCTCTGTGGCCATCTGCAGAGCCAGTGCCTCCACCTAGGGAGTTCTGAGGCTGCAGATCAGAGGTGTGGATGGACATAGAGGTGGTGTTGTGGTCCTTGCAAGCTGCAGCGTAGACCGCTCTGGAGCCCCCTCCAGTTCTGGCCTCTCTACAAACTGGCAGCCTGCAGTAGAATTGATCAGTTCCCAGGTAAAGATGATCAACTTTCAATTCCAAAGAGAACGACGCAGCCTTTTACCTTCCTCCTGGTGGCAGGAGGTGCAAGACACGACATTTCATCATTGGGGTGAGTCGTGTGTGTTCTAGACTATCGAACCCCAGGAAATGTCACCAGGGTGGCAGAGCCTAAGTATTATTTCTCTTCCACTCTCTGGCACCAAAGTCTTCTGGAGGAATCCGGAGGACTTGAGATGTTCTGCTCCTGAAGTGGAATTATCACTATGACATTGATGTAGGAGCCTAGTATGACACCAAGTGTTCCCAAGAGGATCAAAGTCCCACTTACTTTATTGTGACAGAGAACTGGAGAGTTCACATAGCCCTGGGGTAAGAAGCAGTTGTCACAGTGAATATTGGACTGTATGCATTTGTCAAAACCCACAGAAACCACAAAGAATTAATTTCACTGTATATGATTTTTTAAAAAAGCTAGTGTTTAGGGACACATAAGGAAATAAAAACAGTAAGCAATGTGCCCAACTTTGTAATAAATATTAGCATAACCATGCTGAAGGGGAAAGGAAGAAAAGCACTATTCTCACCTTGCACAGCTGTGTTGGTCTACAGACACAGGATCAGACAGAGTGCTGCAGCCTGGGGCGTAGATCTACTTCTCATGAGAGGATGAGTGTACAGTTCTGAAGTCATTATATGCATATAAAAGCAGACAAATACGAAAATCCAGCATAGAAGAAGAAAACCATGTGTCTCACCATAAAGAATGGAGCTACAAACAGGAAAAATGACAACTGCAAACATCCCTGGAAGTACTGCAAGTCTGACAGATAAACACAGATGAGGAGGAGGAGGAGGATGGCACTGCAGATCTCATAGATAAACAGGGATGATGAGGAGGATGCACTGCAAGTCTGATAGATAAACAGGGATGATGAGGAGGATGGCACTGCAAATCTGATAGATAAATGTAGACGAGGAGGCAGAGGAATCTAATGAGGATTAAAGCAGACAGATGGAAATGGATATATCCAACTATGCGTGGATTTTTACACATCCATGTTTCCTTTGTCCACTGAGAAGAAGTAAAATCAGTGCCCCCCAAGGGCAGTAAGCATAACTGGCACCTGATTCTTGAATTCTAAATGTCACTCTCAATAGGAAAGAGCCAGAGATCCTCGGGAAGTAGTTGATTCCAGGACAGGGCTAGGGGAAATACAAGATGAGCCTGGAGCAACATGTGCTGACAGGAAATGAGGACGTGCTCAAAACAGGACAGGATGAGGCTGGAGGGGTGGCTGAGCAGTTATGGCGCTTGCCTGGCATGTGCGAGTACGCGAGTTCAAACCCCAGCACCACGTACACAACAAAGTGTTGGAGCAATGAAAGTCATGTGAAAAACTAAGTAAAATTGATTCTCTCTTTCTCTCTCTCACTGTCCCTCTCTTAAAAAAGAAAATGACAGGATGTGCTCAAAGTGCACTGGAGTCAACCTAAAAGAACTCCCAGTGGCCAAAACTGGAACAACTTGAGCAGATATTAAAAATATCAACAGCAGTGGTAATGAAATCCAAGAGTGTAAACTTATATAAATAATTGAATAAATTCATCAATAAATTAGGGAGAAAAGATAATTCTTTTTACAGAATCCCAAATAATAAGTACAAGGAATAAAGGAAACATCTAATTACCATGAGAAAAAATTATAATTTGTTGCAAGCAATATCTATTAGTGGATGTTAAAATTAGTATTCCAAAGTTTGAAGGGAAACAGGATACAGTCATCCCTCCTTATTCAAAAATGATTGGACCCAGGACACCCCACGGACAACAAAATTCAAGGATGCCCAAGTCTCCTGTACCCAACGGTGAAGTCCTTGCATGTGACCTGGGCACTGTCCCCCATATGCTTCAAACCACCTCCAGGCTATGAAGGATGCCTAATGCAATGTAAGTGTTCCGTGAATAGCTGTTATACTATATTGTTTAGGAAACTAGAGATAAAGAAAAAATGCCTGTGTGTTCAGACAGATTTTCTTTCTAATATTTTCAACCTGCAGTTAATTGAACCCACAGGTATAGAATCCATGAATGGTTGCATAATCAAAAACATAAGTCTGAATTCAACCTCTGATCTCTAACTAAGGATCGAGGTGGGAACCTTCCAGAATGCCGGCTGTAGAGTGTGAGTCCCTCTAGAAAGCCTAGGCAGGACTGCCCCCGTCCCAATGTGGACACCTGCTGTTCCAAGCCTCAGGAAAGTAAGCTCCAGCTTCCACCTCTGCTCCATCAGGAAGTGCTGGTAATTCTTCCTGGAGGCCTCTAGTTTCCCCAGGGACTTACAACCTTCTGAGATGAGGGATGGTGGTTTCTCCCTGTGCATTTTAGTCAACTTTTATTCACTGTAGTAGCCAAAAGACCCAACAAAAACAATTCAGAGGAGGAAAAGCCTGTTTTGGTTTACAATTTAGAAGTTCAGTCCTTGGTTTGGTCAACTCCACAGCTCTGGGCCCGAGATGAGGCAGAACATTATGCGGGAAAGGCACAGAGAGGAAAATAGCTCAGGTCAGGACACCAGGAAGCAGAGGGAGCTCAGTTCACCGAGGACAAACTGAGGGAGCTCTAAAGGCAAGCCCCAGTGACCCGCCTCCTTCAGCCACACCCTATGCCTGTCAGAGGATTAACCCACAGGTTAGGCTAAAGCCCATAACCTAATCATTTCACCTCTGAGCTTTCTTGCATCGTCTCACACATGAGCTTTCGGGGGGCACCTCATATCTAAAACGGAGCATCATGCAAGAGATTTTACTTAAAGATGTTCTGTATGGGACTTCCAACTCAGCTCCATCATGCGCAGAGAACTGAAAGTATTCTACAGGAGACTTAAAAGAATTATTTATCTGTATGTGCCTACATGAAAGATATAACTAAAATTCAGTTGCAAAATCTAACTGTGCGGGTTACAGGATTCCAACCAAGTCAGTGGTTCAGCCTTGACGTGTCTCCAGTGTTAAGGAAAAGGCGCTTGTCTGGAAGAGGTTGGTCGCGAGACTTGGGTTGGAGCTGATGGGCAGGTTCATATTAATCTGGGAACCTTGAACCTGCAAATACCATTGAGTTTCCCTTCCTAGAAAAATGTGATCTGCCCCCACACCTGAGGAGATTGCCCTTCCCCTTATTTGAAGAACTGGAGATTGCTTCCCTGAGGCAGGTGCTGAATTATCTCTGTTCATCAGAAGCCATCCTCGCCACCTCTCATTGCTCCAGTTTCACAGATTAGACCCAGTGCAACCCAGGGGACAGCTGGAAGATCTACAGCAAAAGGAAATGACTTATGTACTAGTATCATTGCAATAATTTGTGTTGGCAGGACCTTAAGGAACATGTGAATTTTAAAGATATCAGACCAATGAGCCTGAATTATGGTTGGATCACGCCAACTTGCCAGTAGGAACTTTCACAAGATTCATAACTAATGTTCTAGGCTTTCACAGCTGCAATGACTTTACTAGTTGGCTTTGTTGACTGAAATTTGGATTTAATGGTGACCTACATTCAGGGAGGTTAGAATGTCAGAACTTTCGCAACCTCGTGCTGTGAACAGAAAAAGGTGGTGACAGAGAAGTGGGCTTCATTATGCGGAGCCCACTCACGTCCAACCCAACCATCTCCTCAGATGGGCCCACATGGTACCCAATAAGGAACTGAGAATCAGGCCCCTTGAAAACCTCTGCCACAGCGTCATATGTAAGTGAAGGTGAAAGGGGAGATCTGCCATTGGCATGGACTCCAAGACTTATTTCAATAGGAATAATGGAATCCCGGAGCCACGAAGGCCAGCAAGCAGCACTGAACCATCAAGATCAATCACTGTAATAGGCTCAGTAGGATCAGTATGGTGTTGCTTTGTACTGTAGAGGATTGTGGTGATATTCTTTGTTTCCTACGGATAAGTAGATGATATGTCTAACTACAGAGGCATGCTGGTGAGTGAAAGAAGCCAATGTACAAAGACTACATACTGTCCATATATTCCAACACATGGTTCCACTAGTCTAGGGTCTCCAGAGAAAGAGAACAGGATAGAAGAGGGTGGGTAGACAGATACGTAGATGATAGACAGATGGATGGATGGGTGGACAGATAGATGAATATCTGATTCAAATCCCAGCTCAAGCTGTCAGGAAGAACCACCTCTTACCCCACGTTTTTCTGTTCTATTCAGGTCTTTAATTGATAGACCAAGGCTTATTAACACTAGGAAAGGACTGTGTGTAATCCAGTCTACCAAGTCAAACATTAACCACATCTGAAAATCTTCACGAACACACCAGAATGTTTGTCCAGATAACTGGGCTCTTCATGGTGCAGTTCAGTTGACACAACTTTAAGCATTAGTCCACCTCTTATCAACCTCAGACTCATACACATCTTAACCAAACTTAATCTCCAAATAAACATATGAACAAGGTCATGATTCCCCCTAACTTTATACAACTATCCTTTCAAACTGGAAATGCACAGACCCATCCTCGGGAGGGGTTAGGGCCCTGATTGATGTTCGCTGCCCTCAATATCCTACATGATACAAGATTAACAACACTTCGGTACTGTGATATAAAGCCAACACGTCTCATTTTACAGAGAAGAGAACAACTCAGAGAAGAAAGCAAGATTTTCTATACACACACACTCACACAAACACAAAACAAACATATCCATATGGAAAACAAGGAGGAGATGCTTATGGAATTACAGTCCTTCTCGTCATCACTGCTATCTAAATAGCATTTCCCCCCCACCCAGTCCATATCTCTGTTGCCTTCTGTGAGCACCTCAGTGAGGCATGATTTCTTTTTAAATATTTTTTATTTGTCCAACATGGTCTTGCATACTGGAGGGAAGTGTTGTCACATATTCATGCATGCATGGATATTGACAAAGGAAATTAAGTCCAATCCTGGTCCAAGATCTTCCCCACATCATCCATTTCCCAATCTCACATCCCCTCTGTAATAACCCTATGCTGTAGATAGAAATGAGCATATACGTGTATATTAATTTTTGAAATTTCTGAGTTTCTCTGCCTGCCTGTGTATTGTTTGGCTTCTCATGGAAGGTGAGTGTTCCCAGTCGTACTGATAACTCCTCCTTTCCTTCCCTCTCCTCCCTACCTCCCTCCCTTCTCCCCCACCCGGCCCCTGCCACCTTCTTAGTTATGGTTCCCCCAGCTTATGTGAAATTTCATCTTTGGTGGGTTTATTGATTTAGCTTAGCTAACTTTCATCCTATCTTATGTTTTATTCTAGTTTCCACATATGAGAGAAAACACTTGGCCTTTAGGTCTTTGTTTTTGTGATATTTCACTCAGCATGATTTTTTTTCCATTTCCATCCATTTAGCTGCAAATGCTATGACATCATTCTCTCTAACAGCAGAGTAGAACTCCACTGTGTGTGTGTATATATATATACATACACTGTGTATGTATATATATATACACACTACAGTTTTTTAATCCATTCATCCAGCAAGGGGCATCTGGGTTGATTCCAGTTTACCTATTGTAAATTGAGCTGCTATAAACATTGATGTAGCTGTGTCTCTGTAGTATGTCAATTCTAGCTCTTTTGGGAAAATACCCAGGAGTGGAATAGCTGGGTCATATGGTGGTTTCATCCCTTGTTCTTTGAAGAGCCTCCACTCTGGTTTCCAGAGTGGTTGTATAAAATCTCAGATCCATCAATAGTGTGTTAGTGTTCCTTTCTCCCCACAATCCCTCCAACAATATTTTTCATATTATTCCTTTTTGCCACTCTGACTGGAGTGAGGTGGAATCTCAGTGAAGTTTTGATTTGTCTTTCTCTGATTGCTAATGATGTAGAACATTTTCTCATATGCGTATTGGGTTTTTTAACTTCTTCTGTTGAGAAGTTTCTGTTTAGTTCCCTAGCCCATTTATTGATTGGATTATTTGTGGGTTTGGTGTTCATTTTTTTCAGTACTTTGTATTTTCTGGATATTAGCATAGCATGCAACGATTTTCTCCCATTCTCTAAATTCTCCCTTGACACTCTTGACTAAATAATTAGCTGACCAGAAGCTTTTCACTTTAATGACATCCCACTCATTGATTCTTGGCTTTAATTCTTGTGCTATGGGAGTCTTGTTAAGGAAGGAGGTGCCTACACCAATGTGGTGGAATGTTGATCCTATTTTTTCTTCTAGCAATTGTATAGTTGCTGGTTTAATTCCTAACTCTTTGATCCATTTTGATTTGATTTTTGTGCAGGGTGAGAGATAGGGATCTAATTTCAATTGTCTGAATATGGCTCTCCAGTTGATCCAGCACCATTTGTTGAACAGGCTATCTTTCCCCCACAGTTTATTCCATCCTCCCCACCCCCACCCTTTGTCAAATACCAGATGGCTAAAGACTTGTGGGTTTGTCTCAATGTCTTCTATTCTATTCCTTTTGTCTTCGTGTCTGTTTCAATACCAATACCACACTATTTTTGTTACTATAGCCCTAAAGTATAATTTCAGGTCAGGTATTGTGATACCTCCCATTTTGTCTTTCTTGCTTAGTAATGTTTTGACTATTATGGGTTTCTTGTTATTCCAAATGAATTTGAGAATTGCTTTTTTTATATCTATGAAGAATGTCATTTGTATCTTGATGAGAATTTGCAATGACTCTTTAAAGGGTTTTTGGCAGAATGGCCATTTTAATTATATTGATTTTATCTAACCAAAAACATGGAATGTTTTTCTGTCTTCTCAAATCTTCTTCAGTTTCTTTTTCTAATGTTCAATAGTTTTCATTGTAGAGGTCTTTTATATACTTTGTTAATTAATGCCCAGGTATTTTATTCTTTTTGAGATTATTGGGAATGGGATGGATTTCCAGATTTCTTCTTTGCCAGAATTGCTGCTAAAGTATAGGAAAGCTATTGATTTATGAGTGTTGATCTTATAATCAGTCACTTTGCTAAATTCATTTATAAGCACTAGAAGTCTTCTGATAGAGCTTTTTTGATCTTCTAGGTATAGGATCACGTCATCAGTAAATAGAAATAGCTTGACTTCCTCTTTTCCTATTCAAATTCCTTTGATTTCCTTCTCGTGTCTCACAGCTCTGGCAAGGGTGTTGAGGACTATATTGAATAAGAGTGGTGAGAGTGGACAGCCTTGTCTTGTACCTGAATTTAGTGGGAATGGTTTCAGTCTTTCTCTGTTAAATATAATGTTAGCTATGGGTTTGTCATAAATGGCTCTTACAAAATCAAAGGATATTCCTTTTATTCCTATCTTCTCCAGAGATTTGAGCATAAATGGGTATTGGATTTTATCAAAGGCCTTTTCTGCATCAATTGAGACCATATGGTTTTGTCTTTAATTCTGTGTAAGTGGTGAGTCACATTTATTGACTTGCATTTCTTGAATCAGCCCTGCATTCCTGGAATGAAGCCCACTTGATCGTGATGTTTTATCCTTTTGATGAGTTTTTTGGATGCAGTTTGCTAGAATTTTATTAAGGATATTTGCGTCTATGTTCATCAGGGAAATTGGTCTGTAGTTTTCTTTTCTTGATGTGTCTTTGTTGGATTTTGGTATCAGGGTTATGTTTGCCTCATAGAAAGTATTCAGGAGGGCTCCATCCCTTTCAATTTCATGGAATAGCTTACTGGGGAGAGGTGTTAATTCTTCTATAAAGATCTGGTAGAACTCTGATGAGAATCAATCAGTTCCTGGGCTTTTCATTTTTGGAAGACCTTTGATTACTGTTTCAATTTCACTACCTGCGATTGGTTTGTTTAGATTTTCAATGTCCTCCCGTGTTAATTTGGGAATGTCCTAGGTATTTGTCCATGTCTTCCAGATTATCAAACTTGGAAGAGTATAGTTTTTCCAAGTAAGTTCTGATAATCCTCTGTATTTCAGTTGAGTCAGTGATGATGTCTCCATTTTCATCTTTTATTTCGTTGATTTGCTTCACATCATTCTTCCTTTTGGTGAGGTTGGATAGGGGTCTGTCAATTTTATTTATTTTTTCAAAGAACCAAATTTTATTGTGTTGATACTTTGTATTTTTTGCTTGTTTATTTGGTTTTTATTCTCAATTTCATTGATTTCAGCTCTGGTCTTGGTTATTTCCTGCCTTCTGTTAGGTTTGGGATTGGATTGTTCATCTTCTTGTAGGGATTTGAGTTGAAGCATAACTTTATTTATTTGGGCTCTGCCCTGATTCTTGATGAAGGCACTCAGTGCTACAAATTTACCTCTTAAGAATGCTTTCATAATGTCCCAGATATTTTGATATGTTGTGTCATTATTCTCATTTATTTCCAAGAATTTCTTGATTTCTGTTCTCATTTCATCTTTGATCCATTCTTCATTTAAGAGGATATTATTCAGTTACCATGTATTTATATTCTTGCTGTTATTTTTCTTGCTGTTATGAGCTAAGATCATACTGTTGTTATCTGATAGGATATATGGGATTATATCAACTTTTTTGTATTTGCTAAGACTTCCTTTGTGGAATAGGATATGATCTATTTTGGAGAAGGATCCATGTACTGCTGAGAAGAAGGTAAACTCAGCCAATTTGGGTTGGAATATTCTGTAAATATCTGTTAAATCCAATTGATTCATAGAGTTATTTAGATTAGAGATATTGTTATTAATTTTTTGCTTTGATGATCCATCTATTGTTAATAATGTTGTATTAAAGTCCCCCAGCATTATTGTGTTGAAGTTGATAAGTGGTTTAATGTCCTTGAGTACTTTTTCCATATATTTGGAAGGGTTGTAATTGGGGGCATAAATGTTAACTATTGTTATATCTTCTTGGTGTAGTGTTCCTTCTACTAAGATGTAGTGACTTTCTTTATCCCTTCTGACTTTTTGGTCAAAATTAACTTTGTTGGATAGAAGGATCACAACACCAGCTTGCTTTATTAGGGCCATTTGCCTGGTATGTTTTTTGCCAACCTTTTCCCTTCAATCTGTGTCTATTTTTGACTGTGAGATGTGTCTTCTGTAAGCAGCATATTGTTTGATTTTGTTTTTTGATCCAGTCTGCTAATCTGTGTCTTTTGATTGAAGCATTGAGTCCATTCACATTCAGTGTTAGAATAGATGTGTGATTTTGTTTCCCTGGCATTTTGACCTTTGCTGTATTTTGTGCCATCTTGGATAGCTTTCAGTGAGCTATGTTTTTATTGACTTTCATATGATATGGGCTTTGGCTTGTTCTTCTGTTTGAAGTTTGTCTTTGAGTATTATTTGTAGAGCTGATATGGTGTTCATGTATGTTGCTAGCTTGTTCTTATCATGGAAGGATTTTATTTCCTCATCAAATTTAAAATTGAGTTTTGCAGAGTACAGTTTTGACTAGCAATTATTTTCTAGAACAGTAGGTCAGTTTCCCTTTGGTTGTCAGTGTCAGTTACTCATCTACACTTACTTCCTTTTCTCCTTGATTCAGAGGCACATGGAGCCCAAAGTGGCCAGCAGCAGCCTTGACCTCCAGGTCGATGGACTTATCATGGTGCCCTCTGTGGGGAGCATTGGAGCTAAGACCTCTAAGTCAACAGAGAGAAGGGTCACAGGAAAAGGAAGTAATAATTTTATTAGAAGGCCACTAGGGCAATAGTCATTCCACCCCATTTCTACCTCCTTGGTAACTGGACCTGTAGAGTCTAATTATGGAAGAACCATTGCCATGTATAGGACAGTAATTCAGAACATCTAAATCCTTCTGGAGAGTCCTGTCCCAACCCTGCAAGGTACTGCCATCTAGCCAGTGCTGTAATTGTGTCTTTAGAATGTCATTACACCATTCTATTAAGCCAGTTTCTTCAGAACAATGGGGAGCAGGGTCAGACCATTGAGTTCCATGACCATTGGCCCACTGTTGCCATTCCTTTGCTGTGGAGTGAATTCACTGATCAGAAGCACTGCTGGGTGCAAAGCCACGATGGCTGATAAGGTTTGTGCAAGACCACGGATGGTATTTTAACAGCACTGCAAGCAGGGTAGCCAATGCACATCAGGAGGAAGTGTCTATTCCAACACAGAAAAAACACTGGCCCTCATATGATGGTTTGCAATCAGTCTGCTGCCAGGTCACTTGGCTGATCATCCTGGGGAAGAGTGCCAAATCAGAGACTCCATGCTGGTCTCCACTGCCGGCAGATGGGGCACTGGTGGGTGGCTATAGCCAGATCAGCCCTGATGAGTGAGAGTTCCTGTGATGAGCCCATGTCAAACTCAAACCTTGCCTCCATGGACACTTGTCCATGAGCCATTGGACAACAAGAGGAGCACTGGAGGAAAGAGGCTGGTGAGTCCTCCCAGAGTCCATCACCTGTCCCCTCTGCTGGGGTCACACACCCTGAGCATGTGCAAGGGACACACAATCTTCAGACTTTTTGTCCAGCCAGCCTTCCATCCTTACACCTCTGCCCCAGGCTCCTTTGACATCAGTTTCCAGTTGTGTTCCTGCTGTCACCGATCATCCAGCCAAACCAATGGATGCAGCCCATGAATCGGTGCATAGTCATGCGTCCAAAGTGAGCAGCCAACGCTCTGCACGAAGCTCTGCCTGCTGGACAGATGTCCCTTCACCCCTGCTTCAAGAACATCGAAGAAAGGGTCTCTGTCCTGCAGATGGCCACTGGCCTGAGGCTCCTCCACACCGTGCAGAATCATCTATAAACCAAGCCAGTCTTCTCTCCCTCTGTCAGCCAATTGCAAGGAGCTCTCTGCATGGGGACACGAGGCCACGGGTGCAGGCTGGGAGAGAAGGTGGTGTAAGGGCAGGGGATTATGGGCATTGGGCCTCTTAATGCAATTTACTCCTTCAAGGCCTGCTTGGCTTGTCCTTCAGGGTACAGCACTGACCTCTTCTGGGACATTCCTGAAGGAGAGTGGTGAAGGGAAGTCTCTCCAGGAAGCAGAGCTGGGGCAGTGTGTACCACTTCCCTGTGCTGATCGCTGCTGCACATGCTCCGCTTGGGAAGTTCAGGTCACGTGGAACCTTGGTGGCCCATTGTTCAGTGCCCAGCCTCTAAGAAGGTCCAGTAGCAGGAAGCCAGGGCTTTTCTCTATCCGTAGGGCCTGGACTGTGATTCAGATAGCAGCCTGCCACAGGCTCCAAGTGGTGCCGCAGTCTTCAAGCCCCATTAGGTCTGCTGGATTGCGTAGCCCGAGCAAGTGGCAGAGCAACCTGTGGCACAGCTGGGACCCCCTGCGCAGCCTTCTCCTGCCAGGGCCCCGTTGAGAATCAGTAGCCTTCTGGGTCACAGTAAATGGCAGTAATACCCCAAAGGAGGAACGTGTGGCCTCCCGGGAGGCCCACTGGGTGTTGTTCTTCTTTTGTGGTTGTAGGAGGGGCCAGATGCAGCAACTCACCTTTCACCTTTGAAGAGTTATTCTGCTACGCCGCACAGTGAAAAGCTCCACCAGGGTAGAAGGCCCCCGAACATTCACCAGGTTTATTTACCAACCCGGATGCACAAATGCCTTAGCAGCAAGTGGAGTAGTTCAGGCTGTGTGAAGTCCTCAGTGCAACGCACCCGCATGGTCCTTAGGAAGGGAGAGTCTAGCTGCCTGCCAACCACGCCTCGACCTCAGGCCTGAGCGTCATGCACCCCAGGGGCCAGTGAAGCTGTGAACGCGAACCCTGAGAGGCCTTCCTAATCCTGAATGCCAGCGCTGATGCGGACCGTGCCTGGTGAGCCTGGTCCAGCTCCATACCCGGTCCACCAATCTTCCCCGCGCTTAGCGTCCTTTCCCACACGTCCCCAGCCTGCTGTCCTATCAACCAGAGACTCAAGCCGTTCTTTGGGGTGTAGTACACCTCCTCGTGTCCTACTATGTGCATTACCTCTGTGGCCTACTGGGACTGCAGTCCGGGCTTACATCTAGGAGCAGAGGGTGGGTCTGAGGAGACCAATGGTCTCTGTAGGGCTGTTTTTTGGGGGAGGGTCAGCACCCTTGATGGGGGTAGAGAGCCACTCCCATGAGGGGAGAAAGGCCTCTCCCCCTGCACCTAGAGGCTCAGCACCCTCAGCTCCATGGGGTCCTCCCAACAGCTGGAGTCCAACTCCCAAGCTCTGTTCCCTCCCAGTCAGTGCCCTCTAGTAGGAGCCCAGGAACCCAACCAGGCACAGGAAGAGGTTCTGGGTTTGACTTTTAATCCTCTCAGCCTTGCATCTACGTTAGCCAAGTCTCCTTTAGGGCAGGCGGAGCAGCTTTCAGACCAAGCATGTGACACTTGAGCTGGGAATTCAAAGGCCTGAGCTCAGCCACTTCTTCCCCCACCCTGCCCAATGGTATTGGGAGGAACCAGCAGCCTCACTACGCTAGCTGGTTCGCCAAATGCTCTGAAGTGTCGCGTACAGTCGCCTCTGTCCTGCTTCTTTTCAGTGCCTAAAAAGGAGTGGCTGATAGCGCCACTTGTGCCTCTCTCCTGCTGGATCATTCTACAGACTACTAGTGTGCTTATCACTGCTGCAAACAGTTATTAGCAACTTTCAACCCAAACGCCAGAACCAATCACAAAATTCACCCTTAAAACTCTGTTCCTCCAGAACCGTACTCAGTACCCAGATCTGGACCAATCGGTGTGCTTATGATCTGCACCTCACTTATGTTCGATTAGATTTGTCCCCTGACTCACATGTAACCTGTGTGACAGTGCAGGGTGAGAATCCCAAGGTCTCCTGCTGGCAAGCAGGAGGGCCAACAGTGTGGTTCCAGTCCCACTGCCAAGGCCTGAGAAGATCAGTGTCTCGCTCAACCTCACGCAGAAGGAGTGCTTCTGACTCAAGCTTCAACTGATTGGAAGAGGCCCACCCAAAAAGCAGGCATTCTGCTTTACTCAGTCTGAGAATTCAAGTCTTATTCTCATCCACACACACCCTTGCAGACACACCCAGAATGTTTCACCAAATGTGTGGGCACCAGCCACACAGACATATAAAATCAATCATTATTAACATCACAATGGAAATTCTGAAAAAAAAATCTATGGAAAATGATCAGCGGTTTCCAGGGAAGAAGGAGGAGGAGGAAGGGATAAATGGGATGCACAGGGGATTTTAGGGCAGAAAACTACCCTGTGTGATACAGTGAAATAGTTCTGTAGAGATCCACCCCTGAGGAGGAGGGGTATAACCCTTGGATCCTCAAGTGTGGGCCATGCCAAGTGAACTCCTCTCCAGGGAAGGTACATGCAGGGCAAGAAGTAACTTTACAGCAATGGACCTGGTTAGCCGCTTGGGACCATGTGGTTTATGACCACATTGCTGGTCAAGGTCAGCACAGTGGCTGCTCATGTGCCTGACATGGTGGCCTGGGAATGCATCACTGCTTCTGTGGCCTCCCGCACAGTTGACCTGTAAACCCAGGCTTATCAGAGAAAACCCCAAGTGCAGTGGTGCAGTGCCCCACAAAAGGCCTGACAGGAGCTCCTCAAAACCAGCAAGTCAGAAGAGCAAGGGAACTGTAGGAGCCGCCACACCAAGAGGAGCCCCAGGAGGTAGGTCATCCAATGTCATTTGGTGTGCTGGGTGGGTCCTGGAGAGCAAAAAGGTCATTAGGCAAAAACCAAGGAAACCTGAAGAATATCTAGGCTCCAATGAATAATAATGCATTGATAATGGTTTATTAATTATAACAAATGTTATAGGATGCTAATTGTAGAATGAATGGGGAATATGGGAATTCTCTATGCGTTTTCATAATTTTTTTCTGTAAATCTAAAATTGCTCTGAAAAACAAAGACTATTCAAAAAAAAAAAAAAAGAACACATTATTGTTACACATGGTGACGTGACTGTATCTCAACTATGTTAGATTAAGTGGAAGAAGCCAGACAGTCTGATGGTCGTTTTCAGAATACAGTCTCAAGGTTCGCACATGAAAGGAGCCATCTGAGGTCGGGAGCCATGTGGTCAGAGATGATCCAGTTTAAACTCCTTATCAGATATCCCTTTCCACCCATAGCTATTTTCTGTACCCATCCCCTTTTTACATTAGCCAATCGTGCAGACTGTACCCCTGAGCTCCTCCAATCAGTGAAGGGCAGGATTGCGTCAGGTTGGAGGTATCAGCAGGTGGGCTGTCTGACCAAGCGTGCTTGCTCGTTGGATCCCCAACCTGAGTGCACCTTCTGCAGAAGTGAGATCTGTCGTGCTCACCCACTTCTGGGCACGTGTTTGATTTTCTTATAGCACCTCAGAATTTTTAATAATTTTATTTCTAACACATGGCTGAGAACGGTTTCCAAAATTCTCAGAGTTGTACACTAACATGGGTGTATTTTACCATCTGTAAACTCTACCTCAATTTTAAGGAGTAAAGGGTGCATGTTGTCATATCCAGTGTGACCACTCATGGGCGACCCCAGCTCCACGCCCTCCGTCACTGAGAGCAGATCGCTCCTGCCAAGTCGCCTACCCACAGAGTGACTGTGACTCCCTTTTATAGTAAGCACAGTTCAGCTTGCATCAGGGAGGGCCCAGAAGGGACAGCGCCATGCCCAACAGTGTAGCTGAGGGTTGGGACAGACACACCCCAGTCTGTCACCAGTCCAGCCTGAATGAGCCTGAGAGGGCTTGGAGGCGATTGCCTGATGGGTACCGTGAACTGTGAACTCTGGCCAAGGGACATGCCAAACCCAGGAGACTCACATGTCTCTCTGCTCTTGCCTAGCAGAAACTCCACAGGAGGGCAGGGGGCAGGCGACCATGTCGATGTGGGCCACGAAGGCCAGCACATGGTCACAGAGCCCGGGTGGAGGAAGGGGAGGGGACCCATGCATGCCTCACCCACCTTGCACACAGCAAGAAAGAGATTCTTGAGCTTCTGGAACTCTCTAACACACACACACACACACACACACACACACACACTGCTGCCCAGTTCTCCCAGACCTCTTTGTGTGGTGTGAAAAGGTGGAGGAGAAAGTGCCCAGAAGCCCGGGTCAGATCAGGGGCAGATCTCTGCTAGAGTCACGGCAGCATGAAGAATCCTGCGCTCCCTTCTCAGGGAACAGGACCATCCCTGTGTGCCCTGCTAACGTTTTAAAGCACTCACAACAGCCGGGCTTCTTCTTTCCTTTTCTTAAAGCCAAAGGGACATGTGGCCTTCAGGTGATGGTGACCCACGCGTTGCCCTGTTAATAGAGGTGAACTGGACTTTCTTCCACGGGGACAGAACACAAAGAGCTGCTCCATGTCACCAGCATCCCGGGCTGCTCACCCTCCTCCTCTCCCCTGGGCAGCGAGGGGCATAGCATGGAGCACTGCCGGCAGCAGGAGGATGAGGACTCTCCTGCCTGGCTGAGGGCCGGCAAGGCCTCCTGGCAGGAAGAAAGGCCACCCCCACTGTGGCACTCAGCACGTCAGAAGCTGGATCAGTGCTCGCTAGGTGATGGTGGGAAACAGCAGGTGTGGCAATGTGTCCAAAATGGCAGAACTGATCCAAGGGTGACTGCGCACATCCAGCTCCTGGGACGGCTCCAGGAGCATCGCCCTCAACTGCTCAATGTGCTCCGGCAGCCTCCAGAGAGCACCAGCCTCCTATGGGATGACCTCATGATGGTCACAACCCTGCCCGCCTCAGTCTCATCTCCAAACGCCCCCTTGCCACTGCCTCCTGTCCACCACTCGCAGCCACTTACTGCCGCATGACCCGGTAACCAAGTTGGCGTGGTGGCCGGGCTGACTTGGAACCCGCTCTCTGCTCCCCGCTCTTATTGCCCCCAAGGTTCTGCTAAAGCCCACACCCTTTGAGCATGTGCCCTGTACCTGTGGGTCCTCCTGGAGCCCCCTACCCAACTGCACCCAGGGTGAAGGAGTCACTGTTTCTGAGTCGCCTTTCAGGAAGGTGCTCAGTGCCCGGTGGTTGAATTGCTGCATCTGCAAGACTCAGTTCCTCCAGGGAAAGAATGACCCTGGCAGGAAAGGCCTGCGGGAGCTGATGGAAGGGTGGAGCTGTGCATGCCTGAGCGGCACTTAGAAGGAGAAACAGACGGCATTGAAGTTGCTAAGGCTCTGTGTTTCTATTTCCAAACCTCACCTGGCACCAAGCGTACATTACAGCATCGAAGGGAACGCGCGCCGACTCGCACACGCATGCTCCTAACAGCTGAGGAAGCTGAGGCCGCAAAGCGCCAGGCAGGAGGCTGGCTGGGCAGTGAAGTCCCTGGGCTCTGCGTGCCTGGGTCCATGCTGCTGCTAAGCCCACCCACCCCTGCCCCCACCCCAGCACACAGCCCGGCTTGTGCTCCCCATGCCCCAAGAGCCCTCGGTCCTAGCTCCTGCCCCTGGTGGCTCTCCCTCCCTCTGCAGCGTGAGTCCCACGTGGCCCGGTTTTAAAGAGAGAGGGACAGTGAGAGAGAGAGAGGAGAGGGAGAAAGAGAGAATCAACGTTATTTAGTTTTTCATGTGGCTTCTTTGTTCTGAGACTTTCTTTGTCTGAACTTGTGTACTTACGCATGCCAGGCAAGTGCTGTAGCTGTTGAGCCCCCACTCCAGCTCCAACATGTGCTTTTTGAATGAATGAAATGAACAGGTGAATGGGAAAAAGGTAAAGGGAAAATAAAATGTGAGCTCTAGATCCTCCTGCCTAAGATGCACTTCACTGGATCCCTGTTTCCACTTCCTACTTGGTACCTGCTGCTCTGAATCTCCCGCCGTGAGGAACCTGCAGGTGAGGCGTGGAGAGGCCCACAGGCTGCGCTCTGGCACCACCCATCGGAGCTGTGGTTCCTGGCTCCCCAACAGCTTACCAGGTGCACACGCTTGGCTGAGCACCTACACCACCCCCACATGGGCTCAGTCCTCCCACTGTGTGATAGGACTAACCTCATGAGCCATTGTTCCCCAGCTGGGTGCTAAGGCACCTCAGGATGCCACCTGCAGGCATTGCTGGCCCAGGAGAGGCACAGGTGAACCTACTTGAGGCTTGCAATGGGCGTCCGAAGGTGGAGCGGTCTTACAAGACTGAACCCTCAACCTGGGATCCCACGCCATCTCCAGGTCGTGTTAGAACTGGGTGGACCCTGGAACTGGAGGATCCTGGCTGGTGTCTGCTGGGGACTGCCTCGCTGGTTTGCTGGTGCGGAGAGAAGTGCTGCGTGTGGATTGCTGTGTTGAGAGAGGCGAGGAAGCACAGTACCGCGTCCCAGGGCTTCAAGGGTTCCACGACAGCACCTGTGTTTTCTCCTTGTTCAGCCACCCACGGTGGCCCCACTCTCAGGACCAGATCTGGCATGGAATTCCACCATCCATGTAGCTCTCCACAAGAGCAATGAGCAGACTGAAACCTGAGCAGCAAAATGATGGGCAATAGTGAAAAATCCTTTATTTCCCTCTAAATGACAAGTGGGTGGCGATGGCAAAATAGTTCAAGAAGAAAATGCCCCAGGAAGAGGCAGGCGCTGGAGCACCCTGCGGCATTGCTCCTGGGAAACAGCCCACGGGAGTCTCCAGGCTCAAACCACAATGAGAAACCAGAGCTCCCTGGAGCCTGCTCTGCGGAAAATCCACACCCAAGATGGACGTGAGCCCATCGAAGGTGCTTCCTGGGCAGGAGCGTCTGAAGCAGTGACTTGAACGGCCAGTGCTACTACTCAAGGTCAAGGACTCTGCCTCCCAGGTACTACATGCCAGAAGCAATTCAGTCCTCACACTGAGTCTGTGTTTTACTGAACGTCTTGTTTGTTTGTTTCCAAGGCACCCACCATCACAGTTATTTTTAAACCAACCAAGCCATGCGTTGTCAGTGATTAATAATATGTAAATGTTGTGTGTTTAAGCAGGAGTTGCTATGCCATTTTCACAAAAAGATCTCCAAGAATCAGTGAAGCCAGAAAATAGCTGCCGGTTCAAAGACCCAAGCGCCAAACGGGACACGTCAGCGATCTTCCACAGACCTTTCAGACAACTGCCTGCTCGATCCGTTTTTCTTTTTATGGAAAGACTAACTCCTGTGTCAAGTTATCCTGGAACTCTGAGCACTGTCAGAGCCCCAGACAGTCTCAGACGGGACGGGGAGCAGCTGCCACCGGTCTTGCTGGGACGGTGACGAGACGATGCTATTTGGCTGTGCAGTTTTTTTGTCAGCTGCAGGTCTGCCTATTTCTTCCACATCCAAATCTGGTGCACCCGGAGCACCAGTGTGAGATCAAGGGCCTTAGATGTCATTGAATCTAAACAGGCCTTAGACAACTGGCTTGTGGGGCTCAATGTTCAGATATTCAGCAGGCCCTTACGTGGGGAACGTCTGTGGTGGGCTGCCAGCTGCAGAGCGGGGCAAGCTTTTCCCTCTTTAAAGAGCCCAGGCTTCCTTCAGAGTGGCAGGGGTAGGAACTCTTCGGGAAGGAAGCTGCACCTATGCAGAGAGAAGCAAGGCTCCCAGTAGTTCAGTACCCTGAGGCTTAGAATGAGGACAATTCTGAACGTGTGGCCTCTGCAAAACCTTCGCTCGTCATCGATGTCATTCATGCGGCTTGGATATCTTTGCTTTGTGCCTTGTGCCCCTACGTCCCAAGGACTGTGAGGACAGGTGCCCACAGGTCTGAGCTGCGTCGGGTCCAGGGAGAACGGTCAGCACACAGTGGTTAGGGCAACGCCCAAGCTTCAGCCATCTCAGCACCTCCCACCCACCGCACAAGCGCCATCCGCTCTAATCTGTAGCACTCTCCAGAAGGGGAGCATTACCTCCATTTCACTGAGACAGAGCTGAGCCGAGGTGCAGTCACCCTGGATGGTACAGGCTGTGGCTGGAGCCAGGCGCAGAGGGGACTTTGCTGAGGTCAGCTGACAAAGCCACAAACCCGCAGGCCTTCTCAGCAACTGATGCCCCCACACTTCTGGCTCCAGAGCTTGCAGACGCTGCGACAGTGGGGTAATAGGGGGTGGGAACCTGAGGGGGTCTGGGGAGCCTTTCCCAAAGCAGAATGGAGAATCAAGACAACGGACAGCCACCTTTTCTGTGTTCTTTTTCTGAAAATGGCAGGATGGACCACACTGAGAGGGGTTCCCAGGGCTGGGACTTGCCATCTGTTGAGGTTGGTGCCCTTCCAAGGTGTCCACCTAGAGTTATGGGGTGAGGCACAGTAGGTGCTCCTGGCAATGGTTCCAAATTCCCAGGTGAACACATGGAAATAGCAAAGACCCCACTGTACCCCTCTCCTCTGTCACAGCCCAAGCAGGACCCTTGCATGAATGACCAACTTCCTTCTTTCCCTGACCTGCCAGGTGCCAACTTAACCTCTGTTGTGATTTGGATGTGTTCCCATGCACGTGTTGGACACTTTGTCTCCAAATTCACATGCTGAGGGCACTGGAAGGTGGGCCTTGGGAGGAGTTTATGGCTTTACAATTGGAAGAGGGAACGAAGCTAGCACACCCCTCTCCCTCGCCGTGGTGGCCAGGCAAAGAGACCTTCACGAATGCCTGCTCCTTCACCTTCCCCCTCCAGAGCAGTAAGGAATAAATGCCCTTTTAAAATAAATTACAGTCTCAGGTGTTCTGTTATCGCAGCAAATCCTGAACTAATGCCTCCTCCCAAGCCTTGATCACATCCCCTCCCCGCACTGTTCCCAGACCATCTTGTGGGGCTCGTGTTCTGTGGGACACCCTTTGGAAACTGTGGTCATCTTTGGCACCTGGCCAGGTGGGAGAGCACAGTGCTTCACACACAGCAGCTACAGACCCTTGGCATGGGGCAGAGCCTCAGCTGGCCGCTGCCGCGGTCTCTCCAGGGTGGGTTCTTTAGGAGATGTTTAGGAGAAAAGCTCAGGAACTGCGTTCCTCAGCTGGAAGGAAACCCAGCCCTCCACGAGTGTGGGAGCTGCGCCCAGCCTGGGAAGCAGCTTCCAGGATCATACGGTGAGTGAGTCTTGAGTGGAAATCACATTTTCCTCCTGCACGGCACGCCCTTTTCCCTGGGCAAATTCCAGATGCGGGGGAAGAATGACAAGCTACAGAGGAGGGAGGAGAGGAGCGCGCGGATGTGCAGCCCTCCACCTGTGAAAGTGGGGTCTCTCCTGACTTCATGAGTTCCCTGGTCACATGCGTCTCCTCCGAGAGGTCCCTAGATGCACATAGGACCTGATTATTGCTGTGTCCTGGTCCCTCCTCCAATGCATAGTTGCAGCAGGGGCTTGGAGCCCACTGGGAGGGCGTGGGGAGGTGAGGACAACCACATTGGTCAACTCAAAATCTACTTCTTCTACAAGAAGCACAGCTCCCTTTAAACATTTAAAAAACAAAGGCTACCCTGATAATATTCACTTAGCAGACAAGGAACGAGAAGCCAGCCTTCCTGGGGAGAGAACAACTCCAGATGCCGCAGTCAGACAGCGCAGGAAGAGGCATCACGGCTCCTTGCCATGCCTGGGTGGGGGTGGGGCTGACGATGTGAGCAGGAGGGTTTTCCACTGTGACATCCGGGACAGCTGTGGGGACTTGCTCTTCCTGCCATTCCATCAAGAAATTAAAAAGCAATTTCCTTTGAAGTTCTGTTCTTTTGCTTTTTTTTTTTTTCATTTTAGATTACAGTTTGAGGTCAGAAAATGAATCACAAGGAATCCACAAGCACACACTCATTCAGTTGGGAAGAATTCCTCCCCCATCCCCATTTCAGCTGTCCTGATGGTTTGCAGCTTGACCAAGCTCAGGCTGGCCAGCTCTGCAGGGGTGGCTTACTGCGTTTTTCCTGAGAGAGGCGTATTTTGTGCATGAAGCTGATCAACACTGGGGAAAATGAGGCACTCTGACTCCCTTTAAATAATATTGTATGAAATTATTTTGGGAATAGGAGCGGATCAAGAGATGCACAGTGACCAAATGCATAGATCCATAAGAGTGTTTCTAACTGCGCAGCGCTGAGCAGCCTGCTGTTTATTCAAAACAGTGCTGATTTTTAAAATTTCTAAGCTTGTATTCTCCCCACTCCCAGAATAGTCTTCTCTTATTTGCAGTTCAATCAAGATGCAGAAGCCATACAATAATAGAAAAATTTGCACAAAAAGAATCGTAAGTGAAATGGGGCGTTGGAGAGACAGGGAATTGGCTCATAAGAAGTAGACTCTGGAGAATATGGGAATGCAAGATATGAGAAGCAGCCACTCTCCCGGGAGCTAAGACATAGCACCCAAGGGAGACCCTGACCCGCAGCCCCAAGGTGGAGAAGATCCCACACAGCCATGTCTCACTGTGACAGAGAATTGCTGTGAGGCTGCATCGGCACTTCTTACTGCAAATAAGCCTTATGGAACTTGCTGGAAATGTGTTCTCCAGGGCTCCAGAGGAAGTTGTTCCTGCAGTGGTGTCTAACAGAGATGCTGCCGCAGATCCACCACATTGGAGATGTTGGAGGACACTGATGGCAGCGGGGCACCACCTGCTGCGGGAGCTGGGTGCTGGGGAAGCCATACATGCTGCAGGAGCCTGTCAAGAGGAGGCCCTGGAACAAGGAAGGGCAGGCCCCGCCCCAGCAGTGACCCTCCGCAGGCCTCTGCTGACACCTCCGTGCTGCAGGCAAGCGAAAGCATTCACAAGAAGCACCTTCACTTCGTGGATCAGGTGGTGAAGGGTGGGTGTGGAGCAGAGGCACCACGTTGTTCACTGGACAGTCTGCCCCTGTGCCTGCTCAGCTTTAGTGTGCACCTTTCACACACGCCTGAACATCTGTCATGAAACAACTCTATATTCCTACCTAATGAGCTAGATCTGTCCTCCTTACAAGTGAGGAAATCCGTGCCTGTCCCCAGATGCAGAGACAGAGTCCCAACAGGCATCACGTGGTCAGTCTCACTGAGGGCTTTTTGCTTTGCTTTGCTTTTGGTATAAACCATAAAATTAATTTCTAACAATTTGTATGCAAAATAAAAATGGGAAAGAGTGAATAGATTGGTTGATATACAGAAAAAATGATTATATGCGACACACAAATAGAAACTATGCAAAGCTTCTCAAACCTCGCTTCTGTGGCTTGGCAGAGGCCAGCTTAGAGCTATGGCTTCCTTCTGCTATATTTCCTTGCCCTGAGCCAGAAACATGGCTGCTCTGGTTCTTTATCCAGTAGAGGACACCCAGTCTTCACTCCCAAGGAGGGTAAGTCCTCAGCCACACTGCATTTTCTTTCTTTTCTCTGGTCTGCTACTAAACTTCATTACTAGTTAGCTTTACCATGAAATGCTCAGGAGTACTCAGAAATCTCCAGGTTCCACACAAGGGCCTACTTGCTCCATGGGCAATTCCCGTTTGGTAATCAGGATCAGCCACTCCAGCCAGCAGGCTAACCCTTTTGACTGTTGACCCAGAGCCATCAGGACCACACATGGCCACATCCAAGTCTCAAATTCCAGCTTAGCAGTCATGGTCACGCCCCTTGAGGGTAACATTCCTGCCCAGCATCTAAGATCTCCAAGTAGTTAGGCTGCCGCTTGATCCTTGCACCCGTGTTCTGGTTGTACTGGCTTCTGATTCAAAGCACATAATGCATCCTGTGAGAAGCCTGATTTAGGAAGTATATTATGAAGCTACTTCAGGAATGCAAGTAGAACAAGACACCCAGGAAACACATATGTAAATTGATTGTTGTGAAAATGTTAGCCAGAATGTTGTTTACTCAGTGTTGATTTAATTTTCAAACTCATGTTTTATCCTTTAAAAACACTATTGCCTACGAAAGGAAAGCTGGACAATCCCCTCTCTCAGCAAACATGAGTTTGGCCCTGCCTTTCCTCTTATTTTACCATCACGAGCTCACCTGGCAGGCAACGGTTGAGCTCCACATACCGCAGAACATGAAAACATTCTAAGAGTATCATTTCCATAAGCCAAATCATGCCCCAACTTGGAAATAATAAAGTAAGGGGAACTGCAGACTTCTGGATTTTTTAATGGTTCGGATGAGGGTTCCTAATGGTTAGGACCAGTTGTCATGAGTAGCTTATGTCAATGGCGTTTTTATAACAGGGATTTTGGTAAAAGAGAGTTGGGCCAGGTTTTCATGGCTATAACAGAGCCTGGAAGCATCTTCTCTCTGAAGTCTGAGGATTCCTATCTACCTCCTCCGAAGGGTGGAGAGCAAGGAAGGATGAGGAAGTAACAGGGAAAGAAACCATGTGAACTATTCTTACACACTGCTATGATTTACAGACAGTGTCCCCCAAAGCTCGTGCGTGAGACAGTGCAAGGAAGTTCAGAGGTGGAATGATTGGGCTATAAGACCTTTCACCTAATCAGTGCCTTGATACACTTGAGTTGAATGCCTGGGTGGTAGCTGTGGGCAGGTAGGGCGTGAGTAGAGGAGGTGGGTCATGGGGATGATGGGGGTGCGCCTGTGTCCCAGGTAAGGGGAGCTGTCCTTCTGCTTCCTGAGGGTCATGTTCCAAGCTGCTTTCCTCCTCCACACCCTTTTGCTGTGAGGTGCTATGTCAACTCAGGACCAGGGCAAAGGATTCTGTGCACCAAGATCTCTGAAACTGAGAGCCCCAAATACTCTTTTTATCCTCTGAAAGGGTTCTTGTCAAGTCTTTTGGTCATAGTGGTGAGAAGCAGACTTAACACCTAGGTCACTGAATAGAACCATCTCTGCAAGAGTCGATCACTTCTTAGGAGTGGGGGAACTATAAATCTCCAGTCTGTCAGAGACCATGACTTACTTTAATAAGATGGTTGCTTAATGTCCTGTCTTCCTGCCCCTGGTGCTGTAATTTACATGGAACTATATGTAGAGAGGTCTGCACGGCTGGATCTTTGAGGAGAGTTTTAAGTGAAATATTTTAAAATGAACCTAAGATCAAGTTGGAAGGCAGGAAATAGACAGCTCATAGGCCAAATAACTTATGGTTTTATGCTCTGTTGATTTGGGAGGAAGAAAAAAGAGGGAGAAGCCAAAACCACAGTCAGAGACTCAGCAGTAATAGGGGTGCAGGGTAAGAAGTTGTGGTGGGAGACGGAAATCTAACTTGCTAGCCAAACCTCACCAAAGATGAGTTAGTCTCTGACACACATGCCCAGTGTGCCCTACACCATGAGCGTCCCCCTTTCCATTTTTCAAAATAGCTAATTAGAGCCATCTTCTCCTGCTCTGCAGAAGGATCCTTTGAAACCGTTACCACCCAGAGGCTTTGGGAAAACTAGTGGTTTCCTTGACAAATA
>PVKS010015265.1:0-46377 GCA_004027875.1 Aplodontia rufa | reverse complement strand
TCTCTCTCTCTCTTCCTCAGCACAATCTCCAATTTCTTTCAAATTTCGGTTGAAACTGTATATGTAACAGGCAAACCTGGAGCAGCTGTTATTATGTAAATGATTCTCCCTAGGGTTGAGCCCTGTGTAATTTGAACCACCCTATGCAGTGTTTACAATAGGGGACTTGCTGGCTTGTAGCCAATTCTTTTTTTTTTTTTTTTTTTAAGAGATTGAGAGATTGAAAGAGAATCAATTTTATTTATTTGCTGGGGTTCGAACCCGGGTCCTCCTTGTGCATGCCAGGAGCCACCACTGTAGACCTAGCCAATGCTTTTTTCCTTTTTCTTTCTTTTCTTTGCTTTCTCTTTCTTTCTTTTTAAGGAGAGAGGGACAGTGCAAGAGAAAGAAAAAGAGAATCAATTTTATTTATTTTTCCATCTGGCCTTTGTTTCTCTGGCCTTTGTTGTGTATGTGGTGCTGGGGTACAAACCTGGGTCCTTCTGCATACCAAGCAAGCACTGTAACCACTGAGCCACCACTCCAGCCCCTAGCCAATGCTTCTTAAACACACTTTCAAACTCGCCTGCCCCTGAATCTTATTTCAGCCACAACACTGGCAACCAATTTCATGCAGACTTCAACTAGCCTCATAGAAGAACGAGCTGACAGTGTCCATTTCATCTCTACCACTTAACTTCTCTTCTGCTTCTCTGGTCCATGGCATCTTTGCAAAGAACTGTTTGGCTTTCATGTGCACAACTCAAAAGAACAGGGGATGGGGCTGGAGAGGTGGCTCAGGGGTTATGGCGCTTGCCTGGCATGTGCAAATACACAGGTTCAAACCCCAGCACCCACGTACACAGATAAGTGTCAGAGCAACAAAAACCATGTGAAAAACTCAATAAAGATTGATTCTCTCTCTCTCTCTCTCACTGTTCTTCTCTCTCTAAAAAAAAAGAACAGGGGAGTTAATGCTGTGCCTCAAGGCAGTTCTTGTCCAAATGGAGATGGGAGCTGAAGGATGAATGCTGCTCCCACTTCCCCCAGGAACGTGGGTCTGATACGTATTTACACACGTTTTCAGCTGTCCCATGGGACCAAACATCTAGGTGCATGAAAACATTGGCTAACTCCACAAAGCATTCTCACATTGACTTTCCAATGAGTCTTTTTCAGCGCTTGGCTTTCCCATCCCTCATTCCTACTGCCTGGAATCACAATCGCAGGAAAACTACTTGTATTTAGGCCTCCATCTCAGGTTTTGCTTTCTTTATTTTCAGAGAAACTGGACTATAACATTATAACTTAGGAAAAGCAATTCCAAGGCATTTCTTCTTGGGATGAAATTATTGCTCTGCAATAAAATTAATGCTGAGAAAGTTGGAAAGGATATTTTTTTTTTTTTTTTTTTGGTACTGTGGATTGAACTCTGGGGCGCTTTGCCACTGAGCTATATCCCCAGTGCTTTGCTTTTTTTTTTTATTATTAGTTTAAGACAGGGTCTTGCCAAGTTTTGGGGGAGAGGGTCTTGCTAAGTTGTCAAAATTGGCTTTGAACTTGTGATTCTCCTGCCTCACGCTGCCAAGTCACCAGGATTACAGGTGTGTGCCACCAGGCCTGGTGATAGGGATATCTTGACTGAAGAATTGCTCATTACATTCACGGCTGAGGAGGCTATTTGCATTAAAGTTTCTTAAATAAAAGTTTAGAGGGTAGACATTCAAATCAGCCATGGGCATGGTCAAGTCAACAGGCATGGGAAATAAAGTGGATTTTTAGAGAAGAGTAATAAAAAGCTCAGCGCTAACATTTTGGCGAATCTCTTCAGTCTAGCTTGAAGTTTCGCATTTAATAATAATCAAGTGCATGGATTTAGGTCTCTAGGGCTTTCTATCTTCACAACCTCTGAAGGTTTAAAAACACACACCATTAGCACTTGCCTCATCTTTCCTAAGCTGGCAATTGTCACGGTTCCTTTAAAGGCAGTGCCACAGAAGACAGCAGTCACCTCCCACACCCCACGCCCCCAGACACCCAGGATATATCTTGTGTATACTTAACCTGTCTCTGACACACATAATTTCTTTTTCATCCTTGAGTAATCAGTCTTTTTTGTCCCCTTAGCAAAGAGAATGGTATATTTTTGCACAGAAAGGTTGGGAAGATATGAAAATAAAAGCATCCTTCAACCCCAAATCAAATCCAGTGTAAATTTCCACAAAATAGCAACAAATAGAAGATGGGAGGGAAAACACAGAAGTTCCTAGAGTATGGGTGTTTATCAAGCGCTGGTTGAGGATCTGGTTCTATTTTGTACGTTTAAAAATGCTTTCTCTGAAGATCTGGGTGCTTAGGGGTTAACGGTGGTGGCTGAAACCCTATTGCTTTGAATAGGAGGGGGATTAGTTTTGTTATTTTAGGATTAAGGTCAGTCTTCTGCACAGGCTGCCACATCCACTCATCAGCCACCCCCTACCCCTCTGGCACTCTGCTCATGATTCTCAAATACTCCCTTGAGTTGCTGACCATCTGAATCACATATATTGTTTTCTTTTTAATATCACTAAAAGGGAAGACCATTCCCATATGCCTACTCTAAAATACAGAAAGGGTTCATCCTAACTTTTTTTTTACCATAAGACTCTAGGACACAGAGGAGGGAAGGAGAATTCCATTTGTTTATTTGATGTTGTGAGATTGATTGCAAAGATAGCCATATTGTTCACCCTCCTCTGTACGTACACCCTTTGCAATATGACTTACGAGCTTTTCCCAACAAGAGAAGTCTGTTTCCCTCTTCCTGGGATACGGGTGGGTATGTGAGTTGCCTTGGCTGGTAGAATGTGGCAGAAGTGAGGAGTCTGGACCTCAGGACGACATGCATGCTTCCGCTCTCTTTCTGGGACCCCTGACTTTGCCATGAGAGCAAACCCTAGTTGGCTTGCTGGAGAATGAGAGACTGAGAGAGGAGAGCGGAGGAGCCTCAGCAAAGGCTAGCTGATTTCCAGAGGCTGAGCTGCCCAGCTGACTAAGTCATGGTGAGGAGCTCAGTCAAGATCAGCACTACCAATCAAGCATTTTCCAAAATGCCAGTCTGTAGAATTTCCATCTAAATAAATAGTTATCATTAAGACACTGTCCTGGGGGTGATTTGTTATGTAGCAATAGCTAACAGTGTCCATAGCCTCTGCTATCATTCCTTGGATCTGTATTCTGGTTTCCCTTATAGTTGTAACAGTGACAAAAATACTAATGATAGGTGATACCTGCATGCAAATGTAGAGTGCAGCACCATTTTGTTCTCACCAATGGGGAGTAGGATGTAGGGAATCATTTTTTTTTTTTTTGAGAATCAGCTTTATTTAGTTTTTCATCTGACCTTAGTTTCTCCTACACTTAGCTGAGTATGTGGTACTGAGGTCCAAACCCAGGTCCTCCTGCAAGCCAGGCAAGCGCTCCAACTGCTGAACCACGGTGCAAGCCCCCTGACTGAGCTTTAGTGGTGAAAATTTAGCACACCAACTGTTACAGTTGAGAAAATGAAGACAACTAGGCTGGTTTTTTTTTTTTTTTGGTAGATTTGACAAAGGCATGTAACATTTCCAATGTGAAAGTTAATTTAACCCTAAGTGAAGCCCAGTGAGTACATCATATGCACATACATGTCATGAAGAAAGTCTAAAAGTGACAAGGGGTGCCTGTTTCTATTCCTGATGGTTCTGTGTTACCTTACACTATCATCCTGGTGCCATGTAAGATTTAAAAGGCCTTATAATGAGCATCATCTCAGTTGATCTTCCCAATTATCCTGCCAAATAGGCAAGCATTGTCATAGCCGTTTTGCTTCTACACACACAGATTAAGGCTCAGGGAAGCTTCCAGGCTCACTGTTAAATTCTCTTTCCATAGCAACTGCATGCCACTCTTTATAAACCCTTTGTAGTTTTGTGGGAGGTAGTGTATTACTTTTATTATAAAATTTTATGCTGCCAACCCCTTGTTTGTGGAAGGTTATAACATTACATGAAAGGCAAAGGCCAGACTTCATGAACGAAGGGCAGTGGGATCAGCTGTTATTGATTGACATGTGGCCTCTTGTTCATCACTGAGGAATGCCGATTTTTAGATGCTGGAAGAAAGTATTAAAGGATGTTTCATAGAAGAAGGATGGTTCCAAAGATGCTGGGAAGTAGGTGGAAGGCAGCACATTTCTCGGTGGCCGTGTTTTGGGGAGATGTTCAGGAACTGGCATGAACCTCATGAAAGTGTTGTCTTAGGTAGACCACCCCTAGAAGGAGGCCCTCCAACAAGAATTTCAGGACCAATAGTTTGTGAAAGGTGAGAAAAAGAATGAGAAGGTGGCCAAGAAAGAAAGTGATAATTATCAGGTATAATCATCACTGGAGAAACTGGAGGTTGAGTCAATGGGGATACTATGGGAGAACGCAGAAGGTGGAGCTCAGTGGTATCCCAACCAAGGACCAAGGCAGTTGGGTGTCCACCCACCCGTCCACATCCATCCTTGGTTGAAGACCATTTCTGAACATTAAATTTCAGTGACCGCAGAGAATTTTCCCTGTTTGTTGGTTTTGTTTCCTTTACTGCTGTATCCATAATGCTTAGAACAGGGCCCAGTGTATGATAGAAGTTCAGTAAATATTTGTTGAAGGAATGAGTGAATGAAAGCCCATTCCCCAAGACCTTCTAGGAAGTCCAGTACTTCTGTCTCTTCTGTTCCTCATGGAGCCAAATGTCTCCTGGTTTCCTGGTTGGCTGAACTGAGGACCAAATGTCTCCTGGAGTGTATCTTCCAGAGTCACACACATCTGGTTTGAATCATGCCTCTACCGCTTATTAACTAACAGATCTTGTTCAAATAAGCTGTCAATGTTTTCATCTGCAAAAGGGGACTAATATATGCCAATTTTGAGGAGTTTTTAAGAGGGTTTAATGAGACAACATAAATGAGGCACTTAACAGTGTCTTGCATGTCCTTGATGACCACAGAATATGAAATTATCTTTTCTTTCTCTTAATACCCAGTGCAATCATCAATTTGCTAATGAATTAGTGACACAGAAACTGGGGAAAGTCAATCAAAACAAATGCTAATTGAGGATTAAAAGGAGGGTTAACAAACTAGAAATGTATAGGAGGATAAGAAGAAAGGACTCTTTTGCTATGACCCAGGGGTCTTTTGTAGAAGGGTCCTTTCCTAGTGCCATGTGTGGGTGGGGGTTAGAAGAGTTAGCCTTCAAACAGTGTTCTGTCTTGCCCTGACTGTTACATTTCTAATGCACTTCCTGGGTTGGCACATTGCCCAGAGATGATTCATCCCCGGAGAATCTATCATCTTTTGCTGAAAGTTGCCCACTGCATAAGCCCTGAGGCAGGGCAAATGAAATCATCAAAGGCAATATGCTTCACAATGGGTTATGAAGCAATATACCTGGATCTTACCTCTCATGTACTCAATATTTGTTTTCAATTTGTCAAACAATATGGGAATACATTCACTCATCTGGTGGAGAACAGATGGAGTTTGGAGTAGAATTTTCTATGGCCCTATCCCGACCCATTGGCAGTTTTGACCTATGCAGTGCATATTCACATTTTCTGTCTTCCAGCATCTCTCTCTACTACCATAATTGTAAGGAATAAATATGTTCTTACTGTAGTTCCTTAGGATAGCTTCCCTGAACATCTGAGAACCTAGATAACCTATTCTGAGGGTTGGAAAGAGGTCAAAGAATTGCGAACATTTATTGAAAAGGACAACTTTATCATTTCTGTTCTTGCTTCTTAACTGGTCTCACCAAACCTGATAGCTAAAATTATCCAGCAGTCAACCAAGGATACCTTTACATGCATTGCTACTGTGGGGTTATGGAGAGAGGTAGTAGAAACGAAGGAGAAAATAGAAGTGATGGAGGAGATAGTGGTGTGGTGAAGGTGATGGAGGAGATGGTGGTGCTGATGGTGGTGACAGTGGTTACGGAGGTGATTACGGTGATTATAGTAAAGGTCATGATAAACACGGAGATGGAGGAGGTGCTAGTTAAAATGGTGGGGAAGTAGTATAGGCAGTGTAAAAAGTGAAGGCAGAGAGCTGGAGTGGTGGCTTGGTGGTTGGAACATTTGCCTGGCATGCACAAGGACCCGGGTTCAGACCTCAGCACCACATACAAAACTGAGTGTTGGAGAAAAAAAGGTCAGATAAATAAATAAAATAGATTCTTTCTTTCTCTCAAAAAAGTTGAAGGAAGTGGCATTTGGGGTAGTGGTAGAGGTGATGGTGGTAGAGGCATTGGTGGTGAAGGTAGTTGGTAGAGACTATGATGGTGGTAAAAGTGTGATGGCAAGAGAATTGAAAACATCTGTTTACAAAAAAATTTCATGTGAATGTTCATGGCAGCATTAGTCATAATAGCCCAAAGTGGAAACAACCCTAAAGTGCTTATACTGATGAATGGATGAAAAAATGTGGTATATTCATACAATGAATATTATTTGGCTATAAAAAAGAATGAAGTATTGATACACCCCACAACATGGATGAACCTTAAAAACATGTGAGTGAAAGAAGTCAGAGATAAAAGACCACTGTATGATTCCTTATATGAAATATTCACCAGGAAAATCTATAGAGACAGCTACTAAAACTGGTTGTTGTCTAGGGTTAGGGGAAGTGTGATGAGAGTAATGTCTAATAGACACGTGGCTTGTTTTGGGGGTGATAAAGATGTTCTAAAATTAGATTGCACAACCTCGTTATTAATATACTAAACAACTATTGAATCTTATATTAAATGGGTAATTTTTTTTTTTTTTTGGTACTGGGAATTGAACCTGGGGCTTCGTGCATTTGTGCATGCTAGGCAGGTACTCTGCCAGGGAACTACATTCCTGGCTAAACGGATATATTTTATGATAAGTCTATAAAACTATAAACACAAATTGGGCCAGTAGTCATGGTGGTGGTTATAAGTAGTAAAGGGCTGACCTTTGGTTGCTGGGGGTTTGGAGCACAGGAAAGAAGACAAAGGCTGATAGACACCTGATATACCTGAATTTATATGGACCAATATATACCATAGATGTTTTTCCCTGTAATTATTTTTCTGTGTGTGCTGGAGAACTGCATTTTCCCCACAGCTAACACTGAATTCATATACAAGTATTTCTCGAACAAATTATGAAAATCAAGCCAAATTGTCAGCTGCCTTTGGAATTATGTTTAAAAGGGACATCCTTGGTTTTTCCACCCCAGTGTCAACATCCATACAATTGACTTCTTAGGAGCAATGGAACAGAGTAACCAGCCATCATCTTCTTGTGCAAATGCCAAATAAGACGGGTCCAAGAAGAAATGAAAGCAAATATCTGGGGTCTATAATTTTTAATAATTTTAAAGTAGCTACAAAATGTCGATCACTTCACAAACTGACAGAGGAGACAGAAGGAATTTAATATTACATGCTGTAATGATATTTATCTCACAGTTTATATTTCATTCATTTATATTATTTTTAAAAGGATTCTTTATCAGCTACTAAACATCTCAGCAATTTGGTGTGCATAGCTCTAGATTAAGCAACAAAGAATTGTACTGATAACGAACCACAGGGGAAATGGTCATCAACAAGAGTCAGCCTTATAAAATTTACATCTCCACACTGTTTCACAGCAAGATTGTTTTCTCCAAAACAGCCTTCGAAAGCAGCAAACATACCCTATATTACATCCATTTGACACAGTTTCAGCCAAACATGTATTTTGCTGGAAATGATTGAATGGTGCATGTGTCAAATCCATCTTTTTTTTAATTCATTTTTTTAAAAAAGGATGATTATGATTAGTAAGTCTATATGTTGACAGAAAGAAAGTGACACTACTGCAGTTTTGCTGGTATGACATAATCTTGACAGTTTCTCAATACTGAGCATGCTTATTGGTTTGTTGTTGTCGCTGTTGTTGTGTGTGTGTGTTTTCTCATCAGTATGCTACTGTCATGGAAAGTTTTTGTTTAAGTAGGAATCTAAAAATCTATTTAGTTCTCATGCATAAATGCATAAATCACATCACTTTTAGTGCAATGCCTGTTATGGAATTCCACACTGTCTAATCATGAAATCATAAAGACAGATAACAGCCATGAGGACCCAAAGACAGCACATTTTGAGAGATTCAGAGCCTGACACCCAAAGGACGAACCGTGGCAGTAGCTCTGTGGAATGTCACAGTTTTACGAGAACAATACTGCGTATTGAGAGAATCAACAGCACATTGAGCATTCCTAAATTGTTGTCATTCAGCAAACGCCACTGAGAAGAGAAACAAAAGGGGAGATGAAACCCAAGACATCTCACATAGAGCGTTAGAGCCACCAATGAGCACTATGTACAACCTTTGGAAAGAAAGACCCACAGAGAACAGAAGACATAGGCATTGTCAGGAAGCTGAGAAATGACACAGGACAACATTCACGATGGGACTGGACTGGTGTGTGTGTGTGTGTGTGTGTGTGTGTGTGTGCAAGACCTACTAGGTAATACCATGAGAAAAGCATGAAGGAGCTATCTTGCCCAACAGCATTTGGAGGAGAACACAGGTGAGAACATTTAACCACTTCCCAGCATCTTTGTAGCACGTTGGTTGGCCTCATCAATTCTGGTTTTGTTGGAATCAGCCTAGAAAGAAGGGAAAGAAAACAGAACTCAGGTTCAAATCCATTCGTCCTTGAGGGCCCAGGTCAAATGCTTCTTTCTGGGTGAAGAAGTCACCCAGTCAGAATTGACTACTCCTTCTGTGTTCCCCCGTCCATTGCTATGACTCTACTTGGACATGACCACAGAAGCTGTATTTTGCCTTTTTTGCTCTTTTCCCCACCAGAGAGTATCCTTTTGAAGACAGGGCTACATCATTTATCTTTCTTTCCTGGAAGGACAGTTGATGACTTCTATGGTATCTATCAGACTAAGTTGAATTATGACTACATGTACAGTTTAATTCAAATCATGGTTAACTTATTAGCAGTATCATTTTGAGGAAATTGTATCTTGGCATCTCAGCTTTCTTGTCTACTACATGGGGCCAATAAAAATACTACTAAGGAACATGAGCATCTACAATGGGTTGTTCATTTGATATTGATAACATCAACTATCAGATGTGTGTGATTATTATTAGATCCTTTTACCCAGTGAGGAAATCAGGCAGACAGGATTTAGGCAATTTGTCTAAAAGTCTTAGTACTTGGGGGGAAATCACAGCTAGAATGCAAGTAGCCTGGAGTCAGAATCCACCTGTGTGTCACTCTATGACTTAGTTTTGGCTGTGATGATTGAGTTTATGCATATTACCATGTAGCTGATGTGCTTAGAATAATGTTACATCTATGGATCTAATTGTCCATCAGTGGATGAATGGATAACGAAAATGTGGAATACACAGTAGAGTTTTATTCACCCATAAAGAAGAATGAAATTATAGCATTGCAAGAAAATGAATGGGATTGGAGAGTATTATGTGAAGCAAAAATAAGCCAAATTCAGAAAGACAGAGGTCAAAGATTTTCTTTCATATATGGAAACTAGGGCAAAAAAGGGAAAGAAAGCTGTGGGGGGGGGTGTCTCATGATAATCAACAGGAGACTGAAAGAGTAGAGGAAAGGGACCAGAGGGAGGAAAAGAGGAAATATCAGGAAATGGTATCAGTGAAATTACATTATTATATTGTGTGCATGTATGATCATACAACAACGAATCCCACCAATATGTCTAATTATAACTCACCAATAAAAATGTGGAAAAAAGAATAATGTTTTTCATACATTAAGTGCTCAATGCATCTTGCAGTTACTGTTATTGGGTGGAGTCAGGCTTTTTGGGATGCTTAATAGTTTTTAAGCCCCATTTTGAAGGCTCACATGTATGAGTTTGCTAATTGACTGCTCTTTCCTCCCTTCTTCCCTCCTGTCCTCCTTCCCTTTGATCTTCTTCCTCTCCTCCACTTGTTTTCCTTCTATTTCTTTATTGTTTTTTAATTGGTGCATTATACTTACACATGTAAGTTATATAGATAGCATAAGTGGATCAATTTCATTCTACAGTTGCTCCCTTTAACTATCCCTCCTCCCTTCCCTGGATCCACTATGAGGATTTGTGATTTCCACCTAAATCCTTTCTGAAGCATATTAAAATTCTAACCCATGCAATATCTGACATAAAAGATACCATGTCTTTATTATATAAAAGAAGTATTACCTTTCAGGACAAAAAAAAAAAAAAGTCCTCAACCTCCTTTTAGATGTTCTGGTATTTGGAGAATGCCTCTGTGTTCATCCTATTTATATGCTTGAGAACTTTATTTATGGAGGCTAACCCAATCCAGTTTTCACATTTCTATTTAAAGAATCCTAAACTTGCTGACATACCCAACATATGTTACATGATTCGGCCTTATGAGAAAACAGGGATAATTTCTAGGGAGCCAGTAAATTATTTGTTTATTTATTTAGTACCAGGGATTGAACCCATGGGTGCTCAATCCCTGAGTCACATCCCCACACCTCCCCCTATTTTCCCAGAGCCTCCAACCAATCTGGTGTGCTTATTTATTTATTTGGTACCAGGGATAGAACCCATGGATGCTCAATCCCTGAGCCAGATCCCTACACCTCCCCCTTTTTTTCCAGAGCCTCCAACCAATCTGGTGTGCCAGGGTTGGGTCCTGCCCCCTCAGTCCTTTTTATATTGTATTTTGAGACAGGGTCTCCCCAAGTTGCTTAGGGCCTTACTAAGTTGTGGAGGCTGCCCTGGAATCTGCAATCCCCTTGCCTCATCCTCCTGAGTGGCTAGGATTAGAGGCAGGTGATAACGCAGTAGGCAGTAAGTAGTTTAAGGAAGCTGCTCAGCCCACCCTGAGCAGCCGGGAACCTCCTCAACTTCAGATCATGGCAGGTAGCTTTTAGATCCAGACTTCCAGAACTGGATGCTTACCATGCCATATAACTGCTCATTCTGTTTCTAGGTTTTAACTGTTATCATTTAGATAAGCAATCAGGTCACAGAGCTGGTAGATAGCAAAACCCTATTAGGATCCAACATCCTAGTTTTCAAACGATGTATTTCCTCACCAATAGAGGAATTGGAAGACTGCTTAAAAAAAAAAATCTGCCTCTGTGCTTTTCACTGCGATGTTCACTGCTGACAATGTTAAAATGAAGTTTGAACATCACTCCTATTTCCTTAGCAACGTACCCAACGCAGACATCTGATATATACTTGCTTCCAATGTGGAAGTTTTCTGAAACTGTGTGCTTTTGACCTTAGAAGAATATGCATAAGTACTATTCATCAGAAAACAAGAATTTTAAAATATTTTGAAAATCTCATTGCTTTGGACTTCTGAAACTTCCCTATCAATTCAAACAATAAGAAAAGATCACGGTCAGTGGAGTTGGGTGAATGTTGTTGTTGGAGTCATGGGAGAAGATGAGAGCAGCATCACGGGACTCTCACACTGTGCCTATTGCATGACATCAATGACATCTTAGAGGTGTAGGAGAAGTTTGTGCAGTGTTTTCTTTTATAAAAGTTGGAATTTCCACGGAGGGTCAAAGTCTGTTAGTAATTGTGCAGCTCAGTAATATGATCATTTGGGGTGACGCTGGGTTGAAATGGGCCCTGTCTCAATCATGTCCAGATTTTGATTTTCAAAAAAATAAAGGGGGGGGTTGGTGCTATATACAGCTTTGACTGGAATGAACTGATAATTCAGAAGCAGCTAAACTCCTCTCTCATTTCTTAAATGATTCTGCACTCAAGAAATGATTCACACTGGGACAGCTATTTGCCATCCACTTACCTGGGTTTTGATTAAGCTTTATAGCTGCATATGTTTCTATGTAGTACACCAGATCTAGAATAAAAGGTTCTTCCTAAAGGAGAGAACTAGAAATACAGAGTGGCAGAAGCAAGATGCCATTGCCTTTCCAGGAACACTTTCTCTTGCTCAGAGTCCAACTCTATCAATAAAAGTTTGACCCCACTACTGGTAAAACCTCTCCTTCAGGAACCTAATTGGCTTTGATGCATTATCTGCTTGTGTCTGAGTAAATTGGGTCCATTACTAGAAAATGAATACTTCCTGTTTTCTCAATCATTTTCTTGTTGGAAAGCAGTTCAGCAATTATTTCTTAGTTCATTTTTCTGGGCCATAATGGCCTAGGTCAGGCTGTGTTGGCTCCAGTGCTTTCTAAAACTTTCAACGTTATTCTAACATCCATTGACTTGCACAGCTTTAAAAGCTTTATCGCATCAAAAGCTTCTCGACAATAACAAGCACGTCAAACCTGAAGAAGTAAGGCAAAGCACAAGCATTTTGCCAACCAACACTGACTTTTGTGTAGCTCTATATTGATTAAGCAAAACATTATTCAACCAGATATTTTTAATATGGGACATGTACATGACAATAATAGGACAACAGAGTCCCTTTATGTCTATTCATTCCTTTTTCAAGTTGCTGAAGGGTGTTTGGATCAAAAACTACTAGTTAAGTCTTGTGACTAGAGAGAGCTCAAAAGTATCCTTCTCTGTTCACAGAAGGAGATTGAATTAATATGAAGAAATTCAGGATTTTAGACTGAACACTTCAATATCTAACAGGAAATAAACATATGTATATATATAAGCATAATATCAATGAAGCAGAAATTATAGATGTACAATTACAATTATTTTTATGTCTATTTCTTCATTTGGTATTTGGACCTTTAAGAGATAATAATCAATATTCAATATTATACAGATTGGGCAAGGGGTAGGTTACAAGGAAATAGAATGTCAGAACTGTGTGTTGTAGAATATCAGATTTTTGGTGCTTTAAATCTCTTTATAGAAACTTCCCAGTATTATTTTCTGATTTGGTGCCCATCCCTTCCCACTCTGTTCTGTTTTCTTCATTCTTCTTTAGGATTCCTGTCAGTGCTGGGGGTTCTTAGAGACAAGTCTGGCATCCTAGTGTGAACTCAGTTTCATCATACATGTTTCTTATTTTGAAATTTGGGGCTATGAAGTGCTGGGCTGGAAATGGAACATGAGTCTTTTAAAATTGCTATTAAAACTTTTTGGTATTTATAAAAACAAAGCTCATACTTACCTTCCAACTAAACTAACCATTTCCTTATTCTATTTCTTTATCTCCATTTGCCAACTCTAACCATCTTTCAAGATTCAACTCAAATGCAACTTTTGCTGAAATACTTCCCAATCCTTGCCCCTTAAAATATTTTCTTCTGGGGCTGGAGTGGCAGCTCAGCTTGCCTGGCAAGCACAAGGACCCGGGTTCAAACCCCAGCATCACATACACAACTAAGTGTTGGAGCAACTAAGGACATGTGAAAAACTAAATAAAGTTGTTTCTTTCTCTGTCTCTCTCACTGTCCCTCTCTCTTTAAAAAAAAAAAAAAATATATATATATATATATATTTTTTTTTTCTTCTCCTGATTAGCATTGTATTCATGAATCTCTTAGTGAATATTTTCTGTGGCAGTAAATGTATCTGGTGACTCCCTCCATCCCATAGGTTGTGGATTTCTTGGTGTTCTCATTTTTATATGTTCTGCAGGGCCTACCACAATGCCTGACCTGACAGAACCTTTGACAAATACTTGCTAAATTAAATGCTATGTACCTGAACCGGAGGTACAGCTCATCAGCAGAGTGCTCGCCTAGCCTGCACAAGGTCCTGAGTTAACTCCCCATTCACTCTCAAATCTACATTCTAATTTTCACTCCAGGTCTGTTGCTGAATCCTGTTTTTTGTTTTTTGTTTTTTTTTTTAATTTTCATTGTTTTTTCATTGTTGTTTTAGAAAAATTAAAATTTTCAGCAACTGGTATGCCTTAATCCAATGTCATGGAGTGAGGGGCTTGTGCCCTTCACTCTTCCTATTGGTTATTGCCGAAGTGACCAGAAGAAACAACCTGCAGACTCCCATGCCCACCTTCTCCATGATCCTGTCGATCTGGCGATTCTGCGTATCAATCTCATTGCCCATATCCAGGGCCATGTGACGGAGGTTTCCAATGATGCCGCTCACCTGCTCCAGGTTTTCATCCATTTCATTTTCTCGGGCATCATTTGTTACCCTAGGAGCCACAGAGCAATTTTTTAGAAGATAGAGGGCAGGAAGAAACTTGAACACTAAAGACTCAAAGCTTAGGGAAAGGTTGAGGTCCTCTAAAGCACCCATTTTCTCTATAATCTCCATTCAAATACAAGAACACAGTTAGCTTTTGTACATTAGAAAATGATTCTTTAAATTGTGTTTTGAGCTGGGAGTGTAGCTCAGTGGTAGAGTGTTTTCTTGCATGAGTAAGATTCTGGGTTCAATTCCCAGTATTGCTAACAAAAACAAAACAAAATCTCCAAACACAAAAAATTGCATTTTGAACCCTTGAAAGTATTTAGTATACTTTTTAAAGAAAGTATACTAAATAGATTATTTATTTTTGTGACTCCTACTAGCACATTATTTGTCTCTTCATATTTATTTCTATCCCAATTTTTATTCTTTCAGGATGAAATCATTTTAGTTGGAGAGGCTCCAGTTCAGAGAAAGAAGGTGGAACTAAATAGAGATTGGGTTTTTCTTTCTGAACCAAGTCTTCAAAACTCAAATTGTGAACAGAAGAAAAAACTTACTATTCTAAGTTCAAATATAGTTCTCCTCTTTTCCCACTTGGAATCAATTATCAGTGGGAAGCGGGAACAGTAATGTTAATTACAGTCTGCCCCTTAATCCTACAAAGGGAATTGTTTGCTGAAGATGATTTTTATTTGCTCATATTTTAATGTTTTTTTTTGTGGTATTGCAAATGCGTGATTTCAGAGCAAAAAAAAAAAACTGTGATAATGTGATAAAAGATTGTTTGAATGGGGTGGTTTGAATGGGTTTGAATAGGGTGGGAGTGGAGAGGAAGGAGTCAGCGCACAAAGCACCTTCCCATTTTTCCACATTCCAACTTGAAGGTACTTTATTTCAAACAGCAGGTATTTTATTGTAAATGGTGAGCACCTACTCCAAATTTTCCCTGTAGGTATAGCAATGGGCTAAAAAATGTTCAGAGGAGTTACAATCCCTCCTCCTTTGTAACATCCAATGTAGCCTGACCCACTCTGGTTTTTCAAGCAGCTCAGGTCACAGAAAACTCAAAAACTTAAGGAAGAACTTTCTAAATTTTTTCATGTAGGGAAGAAGCTTAATCAAATGCTCATCAATAGGTGTTGTATACTTCTAATTAAATAGTTGTTAGCTCTTATTGCATATTAGAATCACCTGAGGAGCTTAGAAGGATCAGATGCTTGCATTGCATGTGCAGATTCTGAATCTATGGGTATGGACTAGGCAGAGGCATTATGTTTTCTGGTCTCCTAAGAGCTATCTGAGTTCTGAATTGGCTGACCTGTGTAATTAGAGGCTTTAAAATATCTATTTTTTCCTTCTAGATCTTAAAAGAAATGATTGATAAGAAGCTCATTATTCTCTGTATTCATCCAAATCCATGCTTTGACTTTCCTTCCTCCATGTCCTGAGAGACTGACCTCCATGATTGTATTGCTCAGCTTCTCTTACCCTCTGGCTTTGGCTAATGGTTTGAGACGGCATGGAAGGCAAGAGGAGTAAGGGTTGTTGGGGCATTGGTTTCTCTTTTACATTCCCTGCTAGATTTAGCTGTGGCTGCATTTCTCTACCAATAGTCCCTTGTCACAGCCACAACTATTGTTGGGTTCCGATAACAACTCCCTCTCCTGTCCCTGTAGGTGGTAATAGCCTCCTACATTACTAGTCCATAAATGCTTTACCATTCATTGTTATTAATCCTGCCTACACCTCTGTAAATAGTCTCTTTAATAAGCTTTACTCAACTAAACCTATGGAATGAGATGCCCATTGACTGCCACATCGATTCTGGATGTGGGCGTGTGATTTGCTTTATCTAATGAAGCTTTAGCAAATATGACACAAGTCAAGGCTTGATAAGGGCTCCAAGTGTTTGTTGGAGCTTGGCATATTGGTATGTTGCTATCATCGTGAAAGAAACCTTGGCTATTCTGCTGGAAGACCATGGAGGAGGACAGAAGTGCCCCAGCCAACCAACATATAAGTGAGTGAGGCCATTGTGGATCATCTCACACTTAGTTGCACATAGCCCAAAGAGTGAGCCCAGGAGACCCTTGTGGAAGAAACTTCTGACCAACATATAAATTCATGAGTAAAATAACATCATGGTTTTAAGACTCAGTCCGTGTTGGCATGACTAGTTATTCAATAATAGGTAACGGCTCAATAATAGGTAACGGCTGCAATATAGGGTGCACGATGCTCACCTGCGGATGAAGCCACCACTGATGGCCATCTGCTCCCGTTCATCCACCACACGAGCAGGCTGGCTGGCCACCACTCCATCCTGATTATTGCCCCAGGCTTTTTTGTAAGCATCACTTGACTTAAGCCTATGCAAAAAAGAGGGTGAGTGACAAGGCACAGGGTGGAGCAGCAGGCTTACAGCAATCGTCACTTCTTCAAGCGAAAAATCGAACCAAGCATATGAGTTTTAAGTTGAGGCATTAGAGAATACCGATATATCATAATCTGGACCCAAACAGTTGGCCACCACCATGCCTTCGCGACTTATCGTTCATTTCCAATTGAGTTAGATTGCAAAGGTCAAGATTGCAATCTTTGGCTTGTTTTGTGGTTTAATTGGATTTAAGCTAAGGATTAAGGTAGCTGGAGAACATTCAGTTTTATTTCAGTGAAATGGTTATGTTTTGAGACATGAAACACAGAAAGAACATACTGGCAGACAGACACAAAACAAGACTGCCAAGTAGGGTGTGTACATCACACCACAGCCACACAGTGTCATCAAGGAAAACATACTTGACCAAGTTTTGACACACCATCATGCAAAGATCCTTGTTTAATATTTTCCCCCCAACACATATGTGGAACTAACATTTTTAATGCTTCATGAAGGACATAAAGGATTGGTGGTTGGCCAAGGGTGATGGTCTTTGAGTTAGCTTCTAGAGTGATTGGAATTAGATAATATATCGGTACTTCCAAACAGTCACCATACATCCAGAGTTGATGTACAAACCTTTGTCCACAGAGACAAAAAGTAAAAGAAGCATAGTGAAATGAATGCAGGAAAAATAGAAGAGAGAACAAGCCACCTAGCACCAAAAAGGGAAACCCATCTTATCTCTTCTTCATGCACCAGCTACAGGCATGAGTGGAAAGTGAAGCATTCTCATTTAAGCCAAACTACTCCGAAGTTGACCATTCCCGAAAAAGGCACTAGCAGGACAGTAATAGCCTTCGTGAGGATTTGAAACGCAGTTCAGTAGCTTCTTTGATGGGCTGAAGGGCAAGGCGGAGAATGCTTACAAACTCCTACTTCCAACTATCCTGCGGTTGTGACAGAGGGAGAGTGGTTTGGAATCGGTGTGGTCTCCATGGGCTGTAATTCACTGAGCTGCCTTGGAGAAAAACTTAAAATCCAGGCATACCTGTTGTGCCCAATAGAAACATGTGCAGCACATTTTGGTGGATGTGTTGTAATTTAAGGCGATCAAAGATGTTTTTAGGTTCTTTGCATAGTAGAAACCACATGTTTTTAGTCCGAAAACAAAAGACATCATTTGGTCCCATTTTGGTATTTTTTTAAGTTACAAGACAACAAAATTTAGCTTTTTTAAAAATTTTCTTTCACTAGAGGACCAGAGCCAGTTATTAAAACTGTTTCTAATCCTTGCAGATTAGGGACCCAGCGACCATGGTAACAAATTAGGAAATTGCACCAGTGGAATTTCAGCAACTCCCACAATTTAGTATACAATACCATGGCTTTTCCAGCAGTAAGACTTTACTGCACCAAATAGCCATGGGCTCACTCACCAGGACAAACTCCTCAAAGTAATAGAGTTTAGCGTCTGTCCCCCCACCCCCGCAATTTCCCATCTCCTCCCTCCTTGGATATAAAGAAGTTTTATGGACTTTCTGATGTTTTCTGCTATGTAAAATATCTGGTATACCATCTTTGGCAAAGTCAAAGGAAGGGGAAATATGCGTTTCCGGAAGAAGGCAAACCACTGCACCCACAACTCTGCACATAGACTCACATCACTGCCGTACATCTACCATAGTCCTTTGAAACATGCCGAGACAGGGCAAAGCCCTCAAATAGTCCAGGGCACCACCAGCCACTGCATTGTGACACATGGTTTTTAAAGCATTATTTACACACAATAGAGAACACTTCGATCAAGCTTTGAAGCTCAGTTAGGGTCTCTCGTGCATTAAGGAATTAGCGACCACTTATACTTTGAATTGTAGGGGTCACAGTTCATCAGCACCCTAAATCCATCCCAGGGAGCCCTGCCTCCACCCTTTCTTCATACACAGTTGATGAAGGGCGAAAATGTGTCTGTTGGAATTCACCACAAAACAGAAGGAAATCTCACATGGGGGCAAGTTGCCACTGGAAAGGATATACAGTCAAATCTTGACTAACTGGAATGCCTGACAATGAGTCATTTTGGTGAATTTTATGACTTTCTTAATGAACAATGGACTGAGCAGGAAAATTTTGTTTCAAGGGTGAACATTTCTGTTAGATTCCTCTGTCAATTTTCTGCTTGAGTCTTTGCATAGTGGACATAATCAAATCTTTCCATGGTTATGGTTTATATTGATATGTCTGATGGCCTTTCCTTTAAGATCAATTCTTACTGTGTGTTCTTTTTTTAATGTAGATATTGTAAGAGACTGGAGACTGAGCCAATACAAATTATCTAGATTGTTCTGAGGGGCTGCATTTTTAATTTGGGATATGATATATATAATATATATATATATATTGTTAACAATAGAAGGGGGTAAAATTATATAGTTGGGGATTCCAGTTAGCTAGCTAGATTCCAGTTAATCAGGCTTTACTGTAGATCACTTTTTAAAAACCATGCTTTTTATTTATTGGTAAATTGAGCCCCTCCCCCTCCTAAACAGGAAGTGGGATATTTAAAATCAGCCTCAAAGTTTAAAGCATGTGAATTGTCATATACTCTGCTAAAAACAACATAAATTTCTATTCTAAAAGGCAGGACTAGGAGAGCTTTTAGGAGAAAAAGCTTCTTTTAAAAGGAAAAGAGGGAGGGGTGAGGGAGATCAGGTGATGAGTTTAATTTTCCAAATGCATGTTGGACAATCCACTCATGCATTTTGCTTTTCACTGCTAGTCAAATAAGACTATCTTCCAGAACCCTGAGTTTCAGGTTCCTTCTGTTGCAAACCTTATAACCACATGTCACATTTCTGCTACATTCCAAAAAAAAAAAAGCGTTGCAGAACCTTGAGAACAGTTGAATACTTTGTGATGTCGTGCATGCAAAATCTACACATTTCAACATTTCAGCCAGTGTACGGGTAGGTCTTCCAACGGGAAGAATTTGAGTGGGATGGGCCCAATTTGGGCAAGGCTTGGGCACTTCTTGCTGAATAGCACATTGCCTCTGCACTGGGTGCAGCTGCAGCATCTCGTGACCAAATTTGGTAACTGGTGGGTCGTGGAAAGGGAAAATCTCTGACATCCTCTAACGTGCAGAGTGCTTGCTGGAACCAAATTACCTATCTCTTTTTCTTTTGAAAAATCAAACCTTGATACATGTGTTTCTTATCTTCCAAACTTACCCATTGCCTTTTCTAAATCTGCAATTTTGGTTTTCAGGGTTGGAGAAAACAAAAGTCACTGGGTGCATATGTCTCAAAGTACACTTTCTGGAAAATGTTGAAACGTTCATCAATAAAAGTTGCTGACAGTGAAGCTTTCACTGTAGTATGCCTGATTTTTAATGCATTAACAGTAATTCCCACTAAAATCATCTAAGCTATGAGATGAATGCATTGGAGACGGTATTGATCTGTTCTGCATGCCACATGCTCATCCTGCCTGTGCGCCTGCAGGAATGAGCTTGTCAAGGCTTGGAGATGGGCCTTGGGAAACCAAAGCTTCAGGCAGGCAGGCAGCACCTACTTGTTACAGGGACACACACAAAGCCCGCAGAATTTTCCTAGGTCCGTCAAATTCTTTTCTGCTTCTTTCATGTCCTTATTGATTTGGTCCATCCCTTCCTCAATGCGTTCCAGTTGTTCTGATTAAACACAAGTATTTTATCCCCACAGAATGAAGCAGATGGAAAAGGACAAAGAAAAAAAGACAAAACTTCAGACATTCACTTTGACATTAAAAAAGAAAAAAATAAAAGAAAAAGAAAGAAAGAAAACTGGACGCCACAGATTAGAGCTGGTACCCAGTACCTACTTGTTACAAGGACATATGAAAAGGCCACAGCATTTCCCTAAATCTTTTAAATTTTTCTCGGCCTCCTTCATGTCTTGGTTGATATGGTTCATGCCTTCTTCGACACGATCGAGTTGTTCTGGTTAGGACAAAGGGATGACAGTGTGGAATGAATTTTTCTTGGGTTTCCAACAGAACATGAGAAATGACTATGTGAAAAGGAATTTGAAAAAGAAAGAGAGAATATTACAATGCATTGTCCAAGAGGATGCATTGCAGGCTGCTGTCGCTGCCCTAAGCAGTCATGGATAGAAGGAAATGAACACAAACGATGCTCAAAATAGTTTGCAGTTCAAACATGATGGGATGGGTCAGAGGCCTGTTCCATTCTGAGTGTCCAGGGGCAAAGCACAGCATATTCACTTACTCAGATACCAGTGAAACTCCAAAGAAAGAAAAACAGGGCATTAGTTTATATTTAAGTCATTCTTATTTAAGGCTATTAGAAGTAGCTGCTTTAACTTTAAAGTATCTGTATCATTTGGCTTTAAAATATCTTCAACTAGATAAAGGTATAAAATAGAATCCGATGCCTTCAGGAAAAATGGTAGCAACAGCAATAATTGGCAATGGATATGGATTTTTTTTTTCTTAGCAGTGGCTGTGAACAAAGGTAGCCTATGTTCTATTCTTGGTTTCCCCCATATTTAATTCATAGAAGCTGTAAAAGAAAGTACATCAACACAGCAATATTATAAGTCCTGGGGAGTTGCAATTTTTTTCTCATCTTATGACATACTTGCTAGGAAAGCTTTGGAAGGCATTTCACTTCTCTGGCCCCTGATTTTCCAGTGTCTACAATGAGGAGCATGCTAAATATCAATCCCAGGCAGACAGCAGGGAGAATGAATGACTCCTTGGAGCAGGGATATAGATTGGAACATAGAAGAATACCTTACCATTGCTGCTAGCAATGCTGACCTTAGTGTATCTAAGATAGATCGATAGACATAAAAATGAATGATACTTCTAGGTTGCCAGGGTTATATACACCAAATTGATTAATTTTTCAAAAGTTGTGTTACCAAATTGAGGTAACTACAAGTTCAATGAAGTGAATTTTTAAATTGCTTTTAAAGCCATTAAAGAAGAGCAGCAAATGAGATGTCTTGGTTGTCTAATTACAAAACCTAATTACATTCCCATTCTTCTTTTCATTTATATTTTCATGCATGCATGCATTCTGATGCCTCCAGGAATACAGGCACCCTTAGAATAGAACTGATAAGTACATTTCCAGCCTAAGGGCATGGATAATCATGTAAAAGCAATTTCACATTAAATTGTACAGTGGCAATTGTCATTCCAAAACCTAACTTGGATTCACTAGTGACCCAATCCAGGGAGACTGTGAATTTGTAAAATAAGAGCTTATTGTGTTTTGTTTTGGGGGGCTGGAAAATAAAATTCAGTTTATTAGGAATCCGCTATCTCTGTTATGGTTTTTGAAATGTGGGTGAAATCAAAATTTCAGCATTTATCCAGAATTGGATACCTGGAAGAAATAACAATGTAGTGCTGGAGAATTTTTTGCTGAATAAGTACAAGTACTTATGAAAAATCTTTAGAACAATCTGCCTATTTACTATCCATACTCTTTATATTTTAGGACATTTTTTATTTTCTAAAGACTTCACTCCAGTTTCCTTTTAAGAAAGCAATAGATTAGATTGGGTCAAGTTAAATATTTGAATGAGAGGATTGGTGGTCATAGGGGGAGAAGCTCAATGTCAAAGAGCTCAATGTCATTAGACAGAAATAAGGATGCTGAGTTCCAAAAACTAATTGTTAATGGCTTCCAGGTGCACTGGGTGGTGATGGACCGCAGGCTCTAAGGGGAAAAGCAAGCTGGACTCAGCCAGTGGCAGTTGAAATCAGTGTAGGTTAGGGTAGAGGGATGCATATTTACATTTTGTCCTTCATGAGGAGTTTCTATTGCGTTAGAACACCAACTAATTTATTTTTTAGGCCAAAATATTAACTCTCTGATAAGACTTCAGAAATACCAACTGCTGTGCCTCCAGAGATTAGGAAATAACATCTATATACGTGAATTGGTCCATAAATTTTGGACTTCTGAACTGGAGAATTGAAATTAAAAGGTCAACACAAACAAGCAAATCCAAATCCTTATTTCTGAGAATGGAGTTCTGACTTGAATTGCAAGTTAGGCTTGGCAAAGGTTTGAGTATAAAAGAGGAAATGCTGACAATAGTTTTCAGAATTTGATTCAGAAAACTGTTCAGAAAAGGACTGATTTAGAAAATTATTTTTTCCTGCCTGTATTAGTTGAATGTATCTTTACATAGAGATTATAGGTCAAACCCTTAATTTAAAAAATTGCATAAAACCATTTTGCCACAGGTATTCTAATAACAACATTAATTTTTAGAGTTTTCTGAGTTGTACTTGTGGGTATATTTGGTATATTCCGGCTTCATAGCACCTGGATGATTTCTGTGAAGACTTTTTCAGGAAGTAGAACTGAAAACAACTAAAGTCATCATGTCATTCTGGGGTGGACAGCAACATCTCATATGTTTGATATAATGCACCATCCAGGGGTGCATTTCTACTTAGCTCTCTGAGCTTGGATTCTGGCCATTTTCTGTTTATTCTTGGAAGCTGGGAGAAGAACATTTTAGGTTAGGAGAGGTCTTTCAGGATACAACATTCTATATTGGCATAAAAACTTGAATTTTCTTTTTCAATGGTATTTGAATGATTGGTGTTTTGTGATAGATCCACCAATGGTAAGATGCTCAGGGTTCTAAGTTTAGATATCTTTTCTACTAATCCCATAATAAAACAGTACAGGGCCCTTATGATTCTCATTCTGGTTTTAAAAACAAACACAATAAAATAGCAAGACATTGACACCTTGCTGGTGTGCAAGGCTTCCAATTACAACACTGCCTACATGATTTCATTTTCATTAACATTGATTAACATACAGAAATTTTTGTAAATGAGGTTAAATCGTCACATGTGACCAATGGCTATCATATTGGATAGTATAGGCTTAGTCATTCACAACCGATATTTTGTAAGTAGACATTAGCAAGAAGGATATTTTTCTCAAATTCTGCTTTGAAGTGGCATGAACCTTTTAAGATAGTTGGCAGGGTGTGTAGGTGGGGTTCTACTTTGTCTTCCCTCTGGCAGGCAGTGATGGTCAGAAATTTCACTAGTTTGGAGTTCATCCCAAGGTTGTTCTCAGAGATGCATAACAGTCATCAGAACAAATGTATAACCCAGCAAAGACCAACGATAGACACAAGAGTTGCAAGGTTAGATCATCCCATGTTAATCCCATGGTTATTTCAGGGGGTTTCCCTTAGAGACATATTTCATAGGGGAATACAAGTCCCAGGGCTTTGTAATGTCTCCAGGGCTATCTGTCATGCCCAGCGCTCCTTGGTGTCACCTGATATCTGTATATAAAAGAAAAATCCTATAAGGGATTTAACTGTTCAGCTAGACAATCTGCAATGCTCTCTGGCCTGACCCAACTGTAGGTGGAATGTTCCTTTAGAAGGATGACTGTTTCTTGAGGCTCCTAAGCAGCTGTAAGGTAGAAATAGTCAACACTTTTGGTGTTCAGGCACAGACAGAATTAGTAGAATATAACTGAAGAGAAATTGCAAAGCAGTTACTGATCTAAAACAACTAAATACAGCACAGGCAGAATTAAAATGCATTTATGATGGCAGTGAAGACAGTTGGTGACCTATGCCTGGTTGTCATTTTAAAAGGTTCTAAGTTTTTATTATAATGTAAATGGAATGTGTACCAGTTAAGACCAGGGAGAAATAACACAGTTTTGGTGGTCTTACTGTTGCAGGTTTCTCATTAGTCTCAATTTATTCACTACACATCTGGTAAAACTCAGGCTATCCTAGGAAATGCATTTAACAGAAGAATTTGACATTTACTTTGGTATGGCCACAACTGAAATGCTTCAGCTGAGAACATTCACTATCTCATGAAGAAACCTGTCAAACAAATATTCTATTCTGCTTCATTTCTCAGACAAAATATGTAGATACTCCTGGGAATCATAAATATTTTTGAATTTTATGGAAACGTTGGCACATCATATTTCTAAATCTTCATTAAAGTACAATGAAACTTGCAAGCCAAGCAAGCATGTTGCTTTCTTTTGGATTCCAGGCTTGTATATATTATTTTTCATGTCTTTATGTCAGTGCTCTACAGTTAAGGGGAAGAAGCAGTATCCTGAATCTTTTACAGCCTTTTTCCTTTTCCCACCCTTTTGTATTCTGAATTACTGATCGAGAGAGTTATTATTCAAGTGTATTTGTTTCAATTTGCTTTGGATATAAGGTACCATTCTTCTAGATGGGCACTTGCTGTTTAAACTTTCCTTTATTCAAAAATCAATGATTTCGTGCCTCTGAGTTTCAAAGCCTGGGACGTTGTTACACAGATCACACCAACAAGTCTTATAGCAAATCTGTCTGGGGAGCCCTGTAAACTGACACTGTTATTAAACAGGACTTCACTAACCTCTGGTATTGGTGTATACATTTGGACAATTTGTATTTTGAAAATTGGAGGGAAATCATTGGAGTTGATGCTCAATTTTTTTTTTAAGACAGAGGGACAGTGAGACAGAGAGAGAGAGCAGCAATTTTTATTTAGTTTTTCATGTGGCCCTCGTTGCTCTGACACTTCATTGTGTATGTGGTGCTAGGGTTCGAACTCATGTACTTGCACATGCCGGGCAAGCGCTGTAACCTCCGAGCTACTGGTCCAGACTGTCAATTGGTTTTATAACAGAATTTCTTTTTACATTACTTGATGTATATTTATTGGAAAAGTTTAACACAAATGATGTAAAAACAAAAGTTATTTTATCATAGCCATGGGGATATGCCCTCAGGGTTCCTTTCAAGAGGAATCTTCTGGGAGAAGTGTAGTTAGCTCTGTACCTGGGAACTACAACAACATTTGTATTGAGGCCATGTGCTCCCTGGGATGCATCAAGCCAATGGCTGAGCACAAGGTGGCTACCAGATCTGGAGCGTATCTAACCAACATGGGACTGCTCCAATGGGTGATTTCTGCTCCTGGGGTCACCATCAATGTGGTTGAGGCCTTCTTCAAGAAGTACTGCATTTTGAAGCTCTTCCTACCCAATCCTCCTTCCTTCTTCTTATACAGGAATCAGATCCACACTACAGCCTAAAAGCTCTCCCTACCCATTCCTGCTCCCTCTCTCCTTGCCTCATTATAGACATGTCCCCAACAAATCTCTTACACCTCTAATTGCTCCTTAGTATTTGCTTCTCAGGGGACTCTAAATGATGTATTTTCTTGCCCCTCCATCCCAACTCCAGAGAAGTCAATAAAGATATACTTCATTTATGGTATTGATTGCAGAACATTTTTTTCATGGTCATACCATAATTGATTTAATTCATTTCTCCACTGACAGATATTTAGGTTGTTTCTAGTCTGATATGACTACAAGTAAGCCATGTACATTTTTCTTTGTATGACTGTAAATATATATCTTCAGTGTAAGATTATAGGAGCGGGATATCTTGATCAAAGATAGGTGTATCTTAAAGGTATTAATAAATTAATAAATTACTCTTCAAGACATTTATATCAGCCTACAGAACCCATCTATAGAATAAAGGTTTCTGTTTTCCCACTATACTCATTACATCAGTTGTTATCAATTTTTAAAATTTAAGTCAGTCTGCTAGATAAAGAGTAGTATCTTATCACCATTGATAGCTAAAGCCCAGTTTCAGATGTCTGTTTGTAAACTGATGATTTGTATTTTGTTTTCAGTTTTTTCTTTTAGTTATTACTGTTTTCCTTAAGATTGTGCAAGGACTTTCTATATTTTAGGAAAAGTATTTTATGCCTACTTACCTATATGTAAATTGTTGTAATTTGAAATTTATGCTTGGAATTTACTGTGACCTATACTGTGCATACATTTTATTTTTTTAAATATTTTTCACCAAACAAAAACAGAAATTATGGCATTACTGTTTTAGGTTCCACCTTTAGTATGGGGCTGCCATACTAAAATGCTGATTTCCTGAGTTTCATTGCTCATAGCATTTCCATCCTGAGTTTAAAAACAGGCCAAATATTTTAGTTTGGTTTAATTTCTATTTTCTAGATCATTCTCCTTTGCTTATGCCCTGTTAAAAATATCTTCTTGTTATTCAAGGAATTTCCATAATGACCTGAAAATCGAAACTGCCAGACACTGAATTAGGATGGTTAAAAGAAGTTGACAATGTGATATATTACATTCTCATCTTATCTAGGTATAATTAGAAGGAACCCAAATTCATGGAAAAGTTTAGGGATAAGGAGAATAAGAGAATTCTTACACTGTTGAAAGTACTATCCTTTAAAAAATATAAACTTCTCTCATCAGAATTCTTTAATAGATATAACAAATCATGCCATTCATTCAGTCATGACAAAGATGTCAGCATTTCTACATTTTTACCAATGTTTCCAACAGAGAAGGAAAAATAGCAAGAAGAAAATTCTAGAACCCTCAAATGCATATACATGTATAACACATGTCAAAATGACAAACCTATGGATGCACAAAGAATTAAAAACAACACACTGTATTCAGATGAGGGTTAGGGTTCTTACTGAAGAAATCTGAACTTACCTCCTTGTTCATCCAACATAACCAAAGTCCTGATACCAGCATCTTTACTCTACATTCCAATAATGGTAGCAAAGTTGAAAAGGAGTTAGAGAGAGAAAAGAGAGAAAGCGATATCAGTAAGCGGACAATCAGCTCTAGAAATGGAAAATGAAGAAGGACCAAAGAAAAAAGGGAAGACACATGGTGAGAACATTAGGGGTCTGGGAGGGACACTGAGGAATGAGTAACCTGTGGATTTGCTCTATATCAGTGATCTCAGGGGCAAAAGGAGGGAGATGTGACACAATTGCCACAGGGTAGGGGTGAGGCTGGGGTTTCCAACATGGGAAGTGTGTATTGGAGTACACATACTTAAATTACAATGTGATTTTATAACTGGAAAATAAAAACATCTATGGTTTTCATAACAAAAACACAGAAAGCAAATCTTTCAAAATCCTCTAGATGGAATTTTTTCTTCTGTCAGGATCTATCTGAAAGTCCTCATTAGTGAACTGGGGAGGGATGAGCCACGGGAAAGGTGAATGAGAATTTCCAGGGTGAGATGTTTAGGTTTATTAGAGGAGAGCAAGTCTTCACAAAAGTTGAGAAACAGCTCAGAAGGAAACTCATTCTCCTATTTTATCTCTATGGAGAGAAGTTCTGCAAGATTTAGAAAAGGGAACAGGATCAGAAATAAACGCTCCTTATTCTGAAATCTAATAGTCTGTATAATGATATAGTGTGGGAAATTAACTCCTGTCCAAGTGTACTTTGGGTCCTTTGTTAAGGAGAAGTCTTTCAAAGTAACTTCTCATCTCATTTCTTATTATCTAAATAAACCAACACCACCTGTGTTATTAGGGAAAGGGGAGTGGGAGTTAGCAGGCAGGGGAGAAGGAACAAAGATGTACTTGTTACTCATACTTAGGGATCACCATTTCTATGAAATCTAACTAGTTAAGTAATGACTTTTCATTTTTCAGGGTGACTTTTAATGAATATAAAATGGTATTGCCTACAGTTTGGATTAATTGGTTTATCAAGGAAAGCTTATAGAAACCCACAGAATAATTTGATTTACTCAGAACTAAGAAAGAAGTTAGTGTAGGGCGACAATTAAACTCCAGTCGTGCTTCTCAAAAATCAAATAAAACACTGAAAATAATCACTGTGAGCTGTTATAAGTTCATCACTTAGACAATGTGTGCAGTTAACACACCAGGTCACGAAGGCCTCCCTTGCTTTTGAACACACATTGACAGGCTTTCATGGCCACGTCAGGGTGTCCTACGGAGTGTGATGACTTCAGGAGAGTCACTGAGAGCACAGATTCTGCATTCAGGGCTGGGATCATGGTGATTTCATTTCCTAGCTACAGGACTTTGGACATGCTACTCTGTGCCAGACAACAATAATAAGCTTATACTTCAATGAGTTCTCATCTGAATTTAATAAATTAATGTGAGAAAAGTGCTAGAATTGAGCTTGGCATATCATTAGTCTTTATAAGATAAATACATTCATAAAATGCATGAATAGTGGAATATCTAGGCCAACAAACTATATCATCATTACCTTTACAGTCAGAAGCTTCTAGGCCACTACATCTCAAACTTGAATGTGTACATGGATCCCCTGTATGTGAATTGCCTTGTTAAAAATTCAGATTCTGATTCAGAAGCACTGGGATAGAGCCTGACATTCCATATTTCTAAACAAATTTTCTGATGTATGCTACTGGTGCATGGACGTACACCAAGTAGCAAGATTCCAGAACATGAAAGACACTTCACCGTCTGTTCTTGAAATGTATTATAAGTGGACTTATGTCTATAATTCACTGAATTTAATGACTTCTGTGCTCCTTTTCTGCATATTTTAGCCATTGCTTAGGAGACAAAATTACAAAAAAGTAGGTGGCTTCCTCAGGTGTATGGATGTGGAAGTGGCTGTGGCAGTTCTGCTGAGGACAGAGGCATCTCAGAGAACATTTCCTCCTTGAGGACCCGATCAAGCTGGCCCAACATCCTTGCTCCATTCTACTCGTAATGGTAGGTGGGAAAAATTTAGTGATTTTTGTGTGATTAGGCCAGCCCTCATCTATTTATACATTTTGATGTTCTGTAATACCCATCGATTTTATATGGATCCCTTCAAGTATATTTTCACATTTGTGCAATTTGAAGCTGAGTGTTTCAGTACTAGAATGATTCAAGTTTTGGAAGTTGCTCCAATTTGATAGAACAGGAGTACAGAACACTGATCTAGGAGTCAGGAAAGCTGGGTTATGCCCTTAGCTCAGCCACCAGAAGTTGTGAAACTGTGGAAGAATCACCCTGACCTTTCAGATACTTTCCCATACTAAAGATGGGGGAGAGATGCAAGCAAGAGGGTGTGGTAGGCAGGCTGCTTCACTCTCTTACTTGCTCACTCATGCCTTCATAAACATACAATTTAGCTTATTGTGGTACTGAGGACTGAACCTAAGGGTACTCTACCAATGACCTATATTCTCAGTCCTCTTTCTTTTTTATTCTGAGGCAAGGTTTTGCTAAATTGTTCTGGATGACCTTGAACCTGCATCCTCCTCCTCAGCATCCCAGGTAGCTTTGATAATAAGGCATGCACCACGGCACTCAGCCTCCTCCATTCATTTATTATTTAATTCATTCATTTTTGTTTATTTTCTCATTCATTTATTTATTCCATAAATGTTTATTTGACCTGTACTCTGCCCAGGCACTAAAGACAAGAGGAAGACTAACTCATGGCTTCTTAAGTGTGCTTCTCAGTGTGAAAGACAAATCGGTCAGTGAGCAGAAATGGGATCTAGGAGTCAGAAATTCTGAATTCTAGACCAGTCTTTGCAGTTCTGAGACTTTCAAGTCAACTTTTCTGTGTCCTAGCTTCCACAGCAGTTAAATGGGGACAGCAAAAGCTCCCTTATTTCCCATAGTCTTGAGGATAAAAATGAACTACTGAAGGCAAAGCCCTGTGAAAGTTAGTTCAACTCAATGGCAGGCTGTGCTAAGTTCAGGAAGGAATACATTAAGATGCAGAAGTTAATTTGAGTAGAATCTCAATCTTTCAAGAATGAATTACTTTGTTTCTTTAGATCCTTTTGGCCCATTGTAGAAGTCTTAAAGAAAAAGTAAATACCATAGATGTTACTGGTGGATGGAATGTTAAGAGTAGTCCTGAGTTTTAATTACATCTCTGCCATAACTGTGTATCTCGAGCAAGTTACTTAACCCTCTGTACCTCACATTCCTCCATGGTAAAATGGGGATCAAAGTAGTCATGGAATGTGGCTACAAAGATGAAATTAGATCATATATGTTACATGATGATAGTGAAGATGATGGCTTTGAGCTCAGTACCTGACACATGGTAGGTTCTCAGTAAATGTTGGAAATTATATTTGGTTCCACTCTTTTTCCGATGTCTTCAATCAAAATAACTGGACTGTTCTTTGAGACAACTAAAAGCTTAGAGGACAGGGCAGTGATGGGGACCATATTTCAGGTAGATAGAATATTGCTTTCTCTTATTCTTTGAAGAATATTTTGTTTTAATAGCAAGGAGTGAGAAGAGGTGGTTCTATTTTTACCTTAGCTCAATTCTTGGTTTCTGAGGTTGCTGGGAAAATAGCTTACCTAAAAATGAGAGAAGTTGGAGATACGAGGGATTCTCTTTTTTACATTTCTTTCTCTTTTTTAAAAATTTATTTCTATATTTTCATTTATTTATTTTTACAGACGAACTAGGACAATGTTTATAGAACACTTTCATATCTTCCTGTTGTGATTTTGAGAAAGCCCAAAGCCTAATACATTGGACCTAAAGGGAGGATACTCCAGGTACTCTCTGGAGTCCCAAAAGACCTCACATTTGCATATCTGAAAACCACTGCCTCACCTAAATGCTTTCATTTCTAGCAGAGTCTGATATAACACAAACACAGCTTTCAGAATGTTTATTTCCTTGCCATGACCAGAGTGTTCTGAAAGATCAGTTGGCATACAAAGAAAAGATGCTAAAATGTTAATGACAGGCTGGTGGTTCAATAACCGCTCCCTGAAAGCTGTGTGGTGCTTTCCAATCGGCTTGCCCTAAAGCAGTGTGCCTTTTCCTGGGCTTAGTTTTCATAGCCCAAGGAATTAATGTGTAGATTTCATTTCCTGCACTTAGCATTAGCAGAGTTAACTTTTTTATTTTTGGCCCAGAATCAAATCTCTTCTTGAGAATACCTTCATGATTCTCCTACCAGAATCAAATGTTCCCTCTCCTGTGGCTTTCCAGGAAGGTATAACCTTGCATTTGGAGAACTATTTACCTCTCTATTTCCCTGAAAGATACCAATTTATACCTGCTCTCCTATCTCCAGAGTAAGCATTCTATAAATATTCGTTGAAATGTATCCATATCCACTAAATGTGAGTTCCCGACTCCAAACTGGGAACCAAGTGCTACAGGATTTTTAACCTTCTTGCCTGTCTACAGTATTGAGTTTTTTTCTGAACTTTCTCCATGATCTCTGGGTAACTTTACATTGCCCTTGAAATGCTGATGGCTTCTATTAACAAGCAAGTCCCCACCATGACATGCTGTAATACCTTGGAGCCTTTAGGGATGGGGTGAAGCTGTATATTCCACTGAAAGTGGAATTGTTTGCCCTAGGGAGGTTTCACAATTTGAGTAACCTTTCCTGTCTTTGAGATTGAATTTCAATGAGGATTCAGTTCAATTCAAATTATATAGCACTGATGAACTTTGGGATCATGGGCAAGATCCTGGTATTTCAAAGCTCAAAATTTCCAGATGATTTCTGCCCTTGATGAATATTTAATGCTGATTCTCTTTAAAGAGAATTTCCTTTTTGATTAAAAAGCAGAATATCATCTGAATAGTCAATGCTATGAAAAACCCAGAGATATGAGGGGGTTTTGACCATAAATATAAAATAACCCAGGAGGAAATAGGAGCAAATCAATCAATTCTAATAATGCCTTGCTCACAATTTCCGAAGGATGGAAACTCTAAAAGCCTCCTCTTATTTATTAGAGGTAGTAGATTGCTTCCATCTGTTTTGCTTCTTGTTCTAAGTTGCAACTTCATGCTTGATCGAGAAACACTTTAGGAGAAACAAAAACATATAATTTGAGATTCCTACTTCAATCAATAGAGCTTTGGAGATTTTTTATTTCTTAGAATAAATTAGAACAGGCACTGATTTTTCAAGACTGGCTGACACTGCCTACAATTTATGAAGACATGGAAAAAAAAGGTTCATGTTTCCAGGACATTGAAGGGTGAAGGGTCATTTCAAGGAGGTGGTGGCTTGCTCCACTACTTTCCCACAGTCTGGGCAGCATTTCAGCATCGCACAGGCAGGCAAATTGGTGACAGTTTTGGTATTTAGAAATGTACATCACCTGTGCATACACATAACAAAAAATGAAATAAGATTGGAGGCTGTGGTCCAAGGTCATAATGCATATTATGGTGACAGTATAATACTATACAATAAAATAACAATGTCAGTGGGCTTCCGTGCACTCTTCAAGGTCACATCAGAGCCTATGCAGGAATGTTACTAATGTGTCTTCCTTTCATTCTTTTCTCACGAGACATTGGGGGACAATAAAGCCATAGTGAGAGACTTGCCAGCACTCTTAGCTTTAGAATGTCTGCCTCCTTCTTGCTTCTTAAGCATTTCTGCAGGAACAGTGTTCCCACAACACAGTAAAGAAACATTTCTCATTTAGAGATGGAAGCCTGCATTCCTGTGCTGCCTTTGTGGGGGGGGGCAATTTTTGTTACATTGCAGGCTCAAATAGTCAGTTTTGAAATAACAGATCTTATTTTAGGGAACTCATCATTGCCACTTTCTCCCCATTCCTTCTGTAGCAATTCACATCTAGCCATATTTCACCCCTAGTTGAGAAGCCGGAGCTGCAGAAATAAGGGAGGATGTCAACACTGCAGTGTGAGAGGCAGTCGCCTTTCCTTTTAGTCTTTGTAAAAACCTCTCTCTTTTTTCTTTCATGTCACTGCAGAAGCAATTGACAGTAGCATGGGGTGGGTAGGCTCATTTAATCATTCTCTACAGAAAGCCCAAGATCTCTAAAAATGATAATCACACACGAATTTATACATTGATAAGCAGCTGCATTCAAAGCACAGCTGAAACAGCATCTCACTGAATAAAAACTATTAGGCTTGTTTTATTAGGTTAAGATAAATATAGTCCAACTCATTCTTTTTCCACTTCATCTCTCCCAATGGGCAAGTTCAATTAATCCATTTATTCTTCTTGGTTGACTGCTGCTCTACCAAATTGGAATGAGTGAGGTTTATTGCAAACGCCCTTTTGATTCCATTATTGCTATCTGCCCTATTTTACCCATTTAAAAATAGTTTGGGATTCATTAACCATGCCTTGCAAATAGATGTGCAATCCAGAGTCAGGAATATAAAAGAGCTTTTATGTTTATATTATTGGCCATGATTTTCCCCTTTGTTACAGATTATTTTTCTATTTTTTCATAAATTTTACTGCCTGACTTTAAATATAGAAGTTTCTGAAAATGAAAGACCTATGTACATATAAGTTTTAAAAGTCACAAATATCACTAAAGTCAGAACAGAATTTCAAGATTAGATGTGATTTACAGGCATCAAAATCATTACAAATGAAGATTTTTATGTAGATCACTTCTTTGTATAGTAAAAATTACTGCGATTTGCTTAAAGTGATTCCAATCTTTTCTGATTTCTTGAGAGGATTGGTTTGGAAATGCTCTACTCTGTATCTCAGACTACAAACATGGGATGGGCTGGGAGGGAAGGTGAATTCACCTTGATGGCTATTTGGCAACTTGAATAGAGCATCTCCTTCATTATGTGGCTTCCTGGTAGGCTATACTAACCTGAGAATCAATAGTATCCTAGCCTAGGGAATGCAGTAGGGGCTCAGAAAAGAACAGGTCTGCATAAGGGATTAGTGTCTTTATTTTAAAATACAGTCACTCCTTACCTCTTCAACCAGTTGCAGCATACGACGGGTGCTTTCCAGCGACTAAGATAAAAACACAAATATTAGTGCAAGAACCAGAGCTCTTGAAAAGTCAGAAATACTTGTTTCACTTAAGAAATACAAAATGTCACATATTATTTTATATGGGCAACTGCAACACAAAATATCTTTCCATTTTCAATCTTTTTCCTATCGGGCTTTCTACATGATCAGATTCCCTAAAGCAATTACATGAAAGCTTATCTTCATAAAATCAAAGCCATACGATGCTGATCTTGATATCAAAGACAAAGTAATCTGGAAAAGATAATTTTGCATGCTCAGGATGCATGAAAAATTATCTCAGATACTCAGCGGACTAATTTGGCCTCCCTGGGCTAAGAATATTGAATTTTAAACACAAACATAATTTTTCATGAATTGAGATGAACATAGCATCGAGTTTCTTAGAAAGCTCCTAGAAGCACAATTAGAAGTTGTTATCAATACAAATTAAGCTGTTGCCTTAGGGTCAAAAAAATCAAGCATGTTTGAAATAACTAGCCTATAGGAGACAGCTATAATAATTATCTTCATCCTTAGATAAGAAAAAATGCTATGGAAAGTCTGAGCTCAGTGCTGTCCCTCAGGCATAGTGTTGTCACTTTTTTCTCAGTTCCTTTAACACTACCAGAATCCAAAAACCAGTGTGATTTCTCAAAGTCGTCCTTTAAAGGGACAAATTTACAAGATTCTACAGGAACCTGAAGGATGTTAACTTTCCTAGAAGAGACTTAAGCAGGCTGCTCTTTGAAGTGGAATGGCTATAAGCACTGCCTCTCTGGACAAAATATATCATTATGTATACATATATTCAAATTTATCATTTTGTTAATGAAAGGATGAATAGCACAGAATTTGCAAGCAATAAAATATGCAACACTATTGTCAATTTCTCTTTTTCTATATTTTTTATTGGTGCATTATAGTTGTACATAATGGTGGGAGTCTTTGTTACATATTTGTAAGTGCACACAATATATGAATTTAATTTGGTCATATTGTAAATTTCATATAAAAAATTGATCCTCTCTGAAAGTTTTTGTTGGTTTTGGAACTCTTGTGTCTGTAGTCCAACCATGTCGTGAATTAGTGTGGTCCTGACATGAATGTTGGTTGGGTATTTTCATCTATGGTTCATGAGTAAAATGAAAATGAAACAACAAAGACACATGTTGGAACTTTACTCATTTGTCAATAAAGGAAGTGATGTCTTTGCTGAAGGGAATCATAGTTTTCAAATACTGAATGACTTTTCTCACTTTTATAAACATGCCTTTAAGTTTAATCTGCATTATTAACATTTTTCTCTGCTTTCTTAACTCTAGGTAATTAACAAAACAAGAAATCAAGTCATGATTTTTGGTGCTTGCAGATTTTGCGGTATAAAAATTCTTACCCCACCCCGTCTGATTCCTAACAATAATATGAGGTTACTGAATATAAAACTGGAAGATCCGTAGTAACACACGGTCATACAGTATGTATCCCAAGATACAATAGAAGTACATAACTCAAGAGCGTAGATAGTGGTAAAATGTGGAAGAAATGATGAGTTTTGAGTATTTACTGCCTTTGATTTTAACATAATCTTTCTAATTGTTAGTTATGTAATTCAATTTTAATAACAGCTTGTGTTTAGCAACCAGCTTGAAAAGTTCCTAAAAACCAACAGAACTGAGTCAGGTCCATCACACCTGTGCTTGCAAGACACCCATAGTCATCTTTTTCTTAGAGTACTTTGACTTCTTAAGATTTTTGAAATTGAGTATTAGGGCCTGGACATTAATTACTATGCAAGTTTTATAATCAACCCATTTCATTCTGCAGAGGGCATGGGCATAGAGGAAACTGGCTTCTTGTCATTATTTTTAAAAAATTTTTAGATATTAAAGGAAGCTTTTCCCCAGAAACTGAATGAGACAAACTACCCAGCTCCCCATCCTTGGATGGTCGTCCCAGGTCTCTGTTCCTCACCTCATCGGCCAGCTGGTCAGCCCTCCGCTGCATCTCCTCCAGCTCATTGCGCATGTCTGCGTCTTCAGCCATGGTAGCGGAGGGGGTTGGCTAGGCGCCTGGGTTGGGGGGTGAGTGATGGGTTTGGCTGCAGAACCTGGGAAGAAGCAGATTTGAAAATGTGAGAGCTTTTAGGAATATGCACAGATGTGGGCAAAGACAGGAAGATCTAAGTGGCCCACGCTCTGTCCCCATAGCTTAGTCATTTTCTGAGATGGAAGTCACACTCAGGTGGGGGTCAACCGATTTATGCCATTTCTCCAAAAGGTGCACGAATGCATGATTGCCAACTTTACCATGGTGATTAGGTACCTGTCTACATATGAAATGTTTATAAAGACACAAACCATGTAAAGGTTGAGAATGATTGTGGGGGAGGGGTGTGGTTTTGGGTTGCTACATTTTCAATGTCACATTTATTTATTTTTAGTTTTAACAGATTTACTGATATATAATTGACATACAATGAATCCCACATATTTTGAAGTGCACAATTTGAGAAGTTTTGGCATATGTATACACCCAGGAAACCATGACTACATCAAGAAAAATGAACATATCCATCACTCCCAATTTTCCCGGGACTCATTGTAATCCTAACCACCCACTGCTCTCCCCTATTCCTCCATGCCCCTGTCCACAAAATTGCTGCTCTTCTTCCTGTCACTATAATTTGTATTTCTTAGAATTTCATATAAAATAAATTATATGCTTTTTATATACCATAAAAATATATGCTATTTTTTGGTCTGGCTTCTTTGACTTAGTATAATTATTTTAAGATTCATCCACATTATAGCACATATTAATAATTATTCTCATTTGCTTTTGAATAGTATTCCTTTGCATTTTACAGGTATTTTGAAGAAAAAGGTGTAATTTTTTTTTTTTGTCTCTTTCAAATGTTACAAGAGGTGGTCGGTCAAGAGGGTTGTGTGTTGGTGAGATATTATCATTCTGAAGGAGACTGGATTTTAGGTCCTAAAATGTAACTATCTCTGAAATTTCATATGGTACAAATTACAGGTAGTAGGACTGAGATCTCTCTAAGAGCAAACTTTTCTCCTTTTCTCCTTTCCTTCAGTCATTCTTTCTTCCTTCTCAAGTATTTCTTGAGTCCTTATAATATGGCAGGACAGTGTTAGGCACTCAGGATGCAGTGATTAATAAGGCAGGCAGATTCACTGCCTTCATGGAATTAGAGTCTAACTGGGGAAAAACAAAAGCGAAAGAAGGAAATCAGATTACTCAGTGTGATAGTAATGGCCCTAGGGGACTTGCTGGTTCCATGGATGGCCCTGGTGGCACAAAAGTCCTGCCTAAAGTCCCTAGATATTGCCATCAGAGGACTGGGGGTAAAGGATCTAAGGAAGGGCCCTGAGAAGTATTGATGTGATGAAAACTTCTCTTAGCAGCACACTTGTAGAAGGTACAGGCTCTTCTCTTGTGGCTGAGATGGTCAACTGTGCCCTGGAATTTGTCCTCCTCTTGCATGGCAGAGCATGGCCATGGGGAAACGGTTTATCTAGCCAGGAATGACAATTTCCAGTCCTCCTTGCAAGGAGGTGGCTCAATGTGGCTAGAGAGGGCCTATGGATTATAGTAAAAGTGAAGTATGTCCCTGTCAGACTAAGGCAGTTCAGAAGCCAGTATTCTACTCCCTTCTCTCTTATGCCAGCAAAACCAGGACCCCAGAAGTTGGCTGAGCATAAGACAGCAGGAAGATGGATCCTCCAAATTCCCATAGGGAGGAAAGTTGACTGCTGACTATGAATACCTGAGCTCTTACACAGGTGAACAATACACTTTTATTGTGTTATGCCACTGAACATGTGAGGGTTTTATTTTGTTTGGTTATAGCATTTGATGTTATAATAATAAAGGCTTAAAGAAACTTAACATGGATTAGAAACATTGCATATAAGCTTGATTTTCTAACTGAAAAACATTTGTCCTACAGAAAACTAAAGCTGGGAGAGGAAATTAGATTTAGGACCTTGGGACACTACTATGTTACTATTATTTGTACGAGAATCACTTTTTGCAAAAAATAAAAAGTTTTTTTTTTTGTTTTAGAATATCAGGAACATACCCACTGAGAGGCAAGGGAACAAAAATTCACAGGGACTGGTTCTTGAGATGAAGCTGGAGTAGGGGTTTTGGCAATTCCTTCTCCAGCTTCACTCTTCTACTGTTTTCTCGACTGTTAAGACTGAATTCCCCTGGGATTTTAATTTAGCATCTAGTATTATGATCTTTTCACATTTTTTTTTTCACTCTTGTGAAGCAGGTCTCACTATTTAGGATTCTTAAATTGGATGAATCCTAAAGTGAAACTTCTTTGGAGATAATAGATTTCACAGTTCTTTTCTTCCCTGTGATTCTTGGACAAAGTGTTAAACACAAAATCATAGTAAATGAAGAAGAAAAGAATTTTCAGGACTACATTCTATTACTAGCATTAAAAATAAGTTAGCATGGAGTTGGAGCCGTGGCTCGGTGGTTACAGCGCTTGCCTGGCATGTGCAAGTACATGGGTTCAAACGCTAGCGCCCACCTACACAGCTAAGTGTCACAACAATGAAAGCCATGTGAAAAACTCAATAAAAATTAATTTGGTCTCTCTTTTTCCCCTCACTGTTATTCTCTCTTTAAAAAAAAATAAGTTATCAAGATCACATTATGTTAGTTTTATGGAGAATCAGTTTAAAAACTGATGGAGCATTATACCATGAGTCTACTAATTTTCAAATGCCTCTCCTGGCCACCAAAATACATGTTCATGACATGATGCAAAGCTATAAATGCTTTGTGTTTTACTTACAAGCAGGTCTCTAAAATTAGGAATCTAGGAAACAGAAATGGTAAAGAATTTATACCAAGTCACTCCTGAACCTCAAGATTAGCAGAAATGGGACTGGAGCGGTGGCTCGGCGGTTATGACGCTTGCCTTGCATGCACAAGTATGTGAGTTCAAACCCCAGCACCACTTACACAAAGAAGTCTCAGAGCAAAGAAAGCCATGTGAAAAACTAAATAAACATTGATTCTTTCTGTCTCTCTCTCTCTCTCACTGTCCCCTCTTTCTTAAAAAAAAAAAAGATGAGCAGAAATAAAATTCAAATGTTTCCCTGAGTTATAGAAGATTTAGCCACCATAATAAAATGGTGACCCATTGGGAATGTTGGGTTTAGTTGAGAAGATAGGGGCTTTGATACCTGAAAGACCAAGTTGGACTGTTGGCTCTGGCTCTCAGAAGCCACATGGCTCTAGGCAAGTTCATCTCCCTTTGTGGGACTTAGTTTTCTCAACAGGGCAAATAATACCAAACTGAAGGGAATAAATTATGCAAAATCCTGATCAACTTTGTAAGGATGTGGAGGTTTAAAATTCAGAAAGCCTTCCTCATTCAGAATAGCCCTTCACGGAGAGTGGAACAAATCCATTCTGTTAATTAGCTTTCCCTTCCTAATGGCTGGGCAGGAGGCATGTTGCTGTGGTGCCAAGCACCCTGGAAGCCCGAAACCAGGGAAACCATCGGAGTGCCGGTCTCCAAGCAGCACCTCTCACAGGATTACCACATGGAGACAAACAAGAGCGCCTTCTGGCCCGCTCTGTCCTTACGATTTCCTGCTCAGTTTCTTGGGGGCACATCCTCCTTCAGCCTAGGCAAGCACATGACCTTTCCTTTTTAAGGGGCCAGTTTATTGGAAAGCGGTGTCCATGTGCTCTCAGGCCTGTAGTATTATCACCATCCTCACTCTTTTGGGTTTATTTGCTATGGACGTTTGTGCTTTCTGTTCTCTCTGCCTCACTCTCTTACACACTCTCTCTCTCTTTTTCTCAAGTCTCATGTGTTTCCTTGGCAATCCCTGCTCAAAGTTGCTATTATTCATGGGAAGAACAGCTGTAGGGCCCCCTGGCTCCAAGCTGATGGCAACTCGTCTGGGTCTGGCTGTTGGGCAGGTGGTATGCTGGCAGAGAAGTCATGTGGTAAATACCCTACATAGTCGTGTTTTCATTACTTTCATGCCACCCCCCCAACCAGGAGCTCCCACACTTTTACCTCACTCTAAAAAGCAGGGTTATGTCTGTGATATGGATGCATGTGATATGATAAATCTAAAAGATCTCAAACGCACAGTATTTCAAAGCTAAAAAAAAAGCAATGTCTATCTTCCTAATATGGCAGGCCAGAGAGTGGTCACTGAGCACACCTCCAGATGATCTGTTGGGATGTTTATTGCTGGTACTTGATGTCCCTACAAACCCCAAAACGATGCATATTAGCATTCTACGAGGCAGGCATAACAGTTCTGATTACCATCACTTCAGCAGCTGAAATAACGTTAATAATGAAAGGGCATTTAATATCAAGGTGGCAGGGGACACTTCACTCCTATTAGCACATAAACCACCATCCCATGTGCTGCCTGAGCTGGTGGTATGGCCCCAACCAGCAAAGCCTTCTTGGTAAGGGAGGAAGCCAGGAAGCAGAACCCCTGGAAGCAATTCCCTGGGGCTTTGATGTAAAATAATCTCTCAGTTCATTAAATGCCCAACAATATCTCATTAATTATCTCAAATCACCAGTGCATAGCGAAGGGTCTGGCTCCTAGTAGCTGTTCATTCCTGTTAATTGACTTGTTGAATGAGTGACTGAATGAACCACTCTATTCTGACAGTTGTTTCTTAAATGTTCCCAAATCAGCACTTTTCAAATTGCAGTTTAGGGCTATGCTTCTAAAACTCCAAAGGTGTCAGAACCACCAGAAAAAAAATGTCAAAAGAGACTGTGGGTCCCACCCTGAGGATTCTGATTTGGTTGCAAGATGGTGGTCTTAGATTCTGTGTTTGTAACAAGAGTCCAGGTGATGTTTATGCTGATGGTTCACAGGTCATAATCTAAAGTGGCTCTGATCTAGAGCATACTATTATGGATTGAATATGAGGTGTCCTCCAAAAGCTCCAAAAGCTCCTGCATTGATGTAGGAACATTTGGAGGTGAAATGATTGGATTGTGAGAGTTGTAACCTAATCAGTGCATCCTGGTTTGAATAAACTCACAGGGTGGTAACTGCAGGCAGGTGGGGTGGCTGGAGAAGGTGGGTCGCTGGGGGAATGTCCTGGAAGGGTACATCTGCACTAAGGCCTCTTCCCACTTCTCCTTCTGCTTCCTGGCTGCCATGAGCTGAGCAGCTCTCCTTTTCCATGCCCTTTTGCCATGTGTTTGGCCTCTATTTGGTCCCAGAGCAATGCAGTCAGCCTACAATGGACCAAACTTCTGAAACCATGGTAGAAGATCTCCCAAAAACATATAATGAGGCAGAACTCTCTGAATATAATAAAAAACGCCTTCATCCCTTACAGGAGCCTTCCTCTGAGATACACCACTCCAGATTTTAGGTTTCACCTGGTTAAGGACTAAGGGTCAAATCCAGCTTGCTGCCTGTTTTTATATTGGACCTGAACTGTGGATGGTTTCTATCTTTTTAAACAGTCAAAAAACAATCAGAGATGAAAAAATGTGGTAACATGTGAAAACTGTATGTAATCTGGATTCCAGAGTCTGTAAATAAGATTTTATTGAAGCAAGAACATACTCTCATCTGTTCTCTTACCCACTGTCAATGGCTCCTTTCATGCCACCATGGCTGAAATCATATGGCCCACAAAGCTGAAAATATTTACTGCCTGACTCTATGCAATAATAATAATAATAATAATAATAATAATAATAATAATAATTGTGGGATCCCTGGCCTAAACAAACAAACAGAGAGCAAAAGGTAAACGGAAATCCTTCAACATTCCTTATCAGTCTTAAATATCCCTGGAACATTACTCATGTCCTATAGACAGATAGAGTGAAAGGTATTTTTTTTCTGATTTTTTTTTCTGTAAAATCTCTTTGTCATGGAACTTCCTGTGGAGTCTCCTGGAACATATTTTAAAACAAGAAATGATGCATAGAATAAAAATATGAAAATGAATTTGCCTTTGGGTAAAAATGCTTTCTCATTATAGATCCTGAACTCAAATATGAGATTGGGCCCAGGAAGACAAGATGAGTTTGGATAGAGTAATGTGTGAGTTTCATATACAAGGGGGATAGAGACCAAATCCGCTTGGGATATTCCATTAATCCAAGCATTACAGGGCAAGACCATTTTAGGGAAGATGTAAGGAGAGTATACCCTGAGCTAATAATCAGTTTCTTCATGTGTTTCCTCTTTTAAATAATACAACAAATCTATGTAAGTCAATACTTACCACCTGAATAACAGAGAACTGAACTATATTTTGATGTCTGTTCACATAGCTGATCATTTGAACAGAGCTCCTTCTCCTAGGGTCCCTGCCTGCTTGCTGGGGAAGTGCACCTTCAACAAAAGTTCATGAAAACAAAGCCCATAGAACAAGGGGACCTTAAACCAAGTCAGACAACTCTCCTTACATATTAATAAAAATCACATTCACTAACACTTACGGAGATTTATTCTCTTCTAGACACTGTCTAAAGTGCTTTTCTTATATCATATGATACATGCTAGATATCCAGTTTACAAATTCTGCAAACTTTCAGCATCGTTGGCTTCTCAAGTGGACTGAAGCTTATATGGCCATGGGCTTCCAATAATGCTTGCCCTCCAAGGCTGGACAAACCAGCTAATTTCCATAAGATAAATTCTCTCATTCAGAAAACTAAGCAAAGATGGTTATAAGAAGAAAAATAAACACCTGCTACTTATTTTCTCCAAATAATAGTCTATGAAAGATAAACTCTTATTATATAATAGAGGAAGAAAACACTGAATTTTGAAAGTTGGAGACTATGTGATTCTGACAACTTATTATTCTTCTGAAAACGCATGGTTCATGTCCTAATGCTAAACTAAGGATAAAGCAAGAAGTACTTTTGACAAATAACATGTAGCAAGGTTCTGTTTATGCATCTATCATTAAAAGTAGCCCTTTCAGGTAGTTAATCTCATGTATGAGACCCAACAAAGGCATAGTAACACATAATCTAGGATAATCACAGATGTGGTGGGGAGGGGGGAGAGAGTAGGTGGGAGAGAGGAGAGAGAGGGAGAACAGAGAGGGATCTAGGGGGTAATTCTGGTTTAAGCATATATGCATATCATATTATTACTTTAAATGCATTTATGATTGTACAATAACTCAATTCCTTAATAGAATATATTTTTAAAAGTAGCCCTTTCTTGCTTACTTGCTTCCTTTCTTCTTTCTTCTCTCTCTCTCTCTCTTTCTCTTTTGTTTCCTGGTATTGGAGATCAAAATCAGGACTCATGGGGCTGGAGCGGTGGCTGGGCAGTTACGGCGCTTGCCCAGCTTGTGCAAGTACACGGGTTCAAACCCCAGCACCCATATACACAGCTAAGTGTCAGAGCAACGAAAGCCATGTGAAAAACTCTATAAAAATTAATTCTCTCTCTCTCTCTGTCCTTCTCTCTTAAAAAAACAAAAACAAAACAAACAAACAAAAAAAAAAAACGGGACTCAAATATGCTAGGCAAGCACTCAACCATTTCCTACATCCCTAGCCTAGCCCCTGGCCCTCAAAATGGCCATTTCTTTAATCTGCTATGTCCATGACTGAAACTTTTTAAAGTTGGGGCTAGACTTGGATCTCTGATATAGTAATTTGAATATTTTTGGGGCATGAAATTCAAACTACTTCCCTTTCATAATGGGCACTACAGGTTGTAATCAATTTCTTACTTAAATTAAAAGATCACATTTCAAATGTGAGGAATACATTGGCTCCTGAATGAACTGATTTGCTGTCTAGCATCCATTTTATGCTAATAATTTAGTATTGGTAAGTCACAATTGTTCACAGCAGGACTTTTAGTAGCACAGTCGGAGTTCTCCTTGACTCAAAGCCTTTTTCAGTTGTGTGTTAAGAATGCAGATTTCCAGTTATATCACTTGTGCAGAGAGATCTGTGGAGGTAGGCTTAGAATTTGCATTTTCAACAATAGGTTCTTATACCCCTGAGCAATGGAAATCCATTAATAGCATAACTTAGAACTAATGGCCTTTGTCAACTATCCAGTGAGACATTCTGTTAACTCTTCGATAAAACCATCTAAAAGCACAGTGTGTAGTTCCCCAAATTTAGGAGGGCCTCGTGGTCTGAGATGGTGGCTTTTCGTTCTCCCCAGTATATTCTTTTCAATATGATAATATAGTATATGTTAGGTTAAATACCAGGAATACATTTCTCGTAGAAGAATTTGGTTGAAGAACCATCTCAAGTGAAAGATGCTTCAATCAACTCATGAAAATCTTACCTTCTCTCTGTCTCCGAGGAGAGTCACTGAGCATCATTAGAAGCCCATCTTGATTGGATTAGGTATTTTCCAGATCACCCCCGACTCCACGCCATTCCTATATGGGAGTCAGTACTGCATACAAGGATCTAAATAGATGGAGTCCTGATCTGGTTTATTCTGAGAAGGGAAGTCTGGATTCTCCAATGAGCCCTTTCCCTGAGATATTCTGGGGTTAAGAAAAGCACAACTGACATGTGGCTTTGGCTTGGGCTTTGTTACTTTAAGGTGCTGGGTCTTGGGTGGCCTAGAATTTAAATGCAGCCACCATTGGCATTTCTTGATAGCAATAGGGCAGCCAGCCACAACTAACGCTGATTATGCCTAAATCTCTTTTTCAAAAATACCAGTGCTTCTTTTGTCTGTTTTGTAAATGTGGCTAAATGGGGATTTAGCGTTGTGGTTTGTATTATGCAACAGTTCCTGATTATTTATTTGGGTGCCAAAGCAGAGTGGACTAACTGACCAGGAGGGAGTGAGGGACAGAACTGAATCCTGTCTCATTTATCCTGATTTTCAGAGTCACCATTCATTAATTTAAACCGTATTTATTGAGTGCTACTCTTAGGACAGCCATATCCAGCAGCAACTGGAGTGGAATGACTACCTTGAAAGGATGGTTCTAGGAGTGCTAGCAAGAAGCTTCTTATTTTCAAGCCTCTCCACCTTGCCTATGGTAGAACCAGTGGAAATGTTTGCATTATTGGGTATATGGCTTTGTTCTTCCAAGGCAGGTGATATTCTGTAGGACTAACATTTGGCTGCAACAAAAGCAAATCTTTATTCATCCTACATAAAATGATTCCACTTGGATGCATGAATGGACTGAATCCAAATCCAACAGAGAAATCTCCCATTCTTATGAAAATCAAACTATTTCTGTGTGCACATGATTTTGCCTTCTGTAGTAGACCTTGGTGCTGTGGTCCATCCCCTAACTGGTTCTTTGTTGCCACCCTTCCATTTCTGTGCCTGTGACTCTCTTTGTAAAGATTAACCTAGGCTTGCTTCACCTGACCCACTGAGAGCCCCAAGTGCCTGGTAGCTGTGTTCCCTCCAGGGCAGGCCCACAGCTAAGAACTTAGGGGAGGGAGTACAAAAGTCTGGCTCTTTTGCCTTCAGGTGAGACATGCTGCAAGATGTAGTACGTATTTATTCTAAAGAATCTCTCAGGATCCCACCCAGGATGGGACCCTACCTGAAATGGCTCCTTTGTTTGGCTTCTGCCCCTCCTACTCTGTCTTGCTTCTCCCACTCCCATTCTGGATTCTCCTGAGAATATTTATTTCCTTAATAAATCACTTGTGCATAAATCTTTTTGTTTAAGTGCCTATGTCTGGAGATCCCAACCTAAGACAACCTCCACTTATTTTTGTAAGGTATATTTTAATACATGGATAACAAGGTGTCAGATACTCAAAGGAATCAACCAAACATTGCATTGCGAAGGGATGGGAGCTTCCTTGTATTTTGTAGCCACACCAAGGAATATGGTAAATCCTGGCTGGACCAACTTGGGTTTGAAGACTTTACATCCAAAATATCCCAGAATGGCTAGAACATGAGAATTACCAGAGCATCATTCTATACAGGAGGAAGGCGAGCTCATAGAGGTGAAATAATTTGTTTGAAGCTATAGTAGTATCTGGAACCTGAACCTCTTATCGCTCAATCTAGGGCTTATCTTAAAAAGTATTGTTTAAAGAGCAAACTCTAGAAAACTTGGAAGGAAGGGACCTGACTCTGCTCATTGAGCATGTTTTCAGAATGTATGAAAAGAATATGCCAGAAGCTGATGTGACCTGTGCTTTTATCCTACTGTGTTTTTTTGTTTGTTTGTTTTT